>OFHS01000164.1:0-13503 GCA_900245855.1 Calvadosia cruxmelitensis
CAAAGTCAGCAAGCTCTAATATTTGTCATTACATCATGGAATTTAAATAACTATTTACATCAGATTAATCAAAACACCCTTCCCGGGCCCTACTTTTCATACTGGTAAATAGACAGTTTCTTGTGGGTTGTTTTCATTTCACCTTCGCATCCATTTCAGACTGGTTTCATTCTGGTACATTACTTCAAGATCACCTCAGAAAGCAATTAGTGCAGGCTCATTCAAGATCATTACACAATGGCTCTGATTAATGTTTGTCAAATTGTTGTGTGTTACGTATTATCTTATCTCATAACACGAGCGTTCAGATCCAATCTCAAACAATTAACATTTAGAAATCGTGACTTCTAAACGGCTATTGACTGGCTAGGCATACACACTCCATTGGCAGTCTGGACAAACGAAAGGTCTAACAGGTATGCAGGAGCGACTTGTACGTCATAATTCGGCTAGACTCTCTAGGCTAATTCAATGGCCACACGCTAGCTGGCGTAGCTGCTTGTGAAATCGCGCAAGCTGCACGGCAGCAAGATTACAAGGGATAATGGCACACGAACGAGCAAATTAGCATCATAAGTTATCCTCGTAGCGTTTTATTTGCTTCTAATCACTCACCATACATCTTACTGAGTTTGAGTCATCTAATAAAGCGGTCAAAGCTTCCTTCTTTCTATCTTTCTGAGGTCCTCCGCGAACGCCATTATTGTTTTGAGTTTTGCGCGGTATCAACAGGAGGCTATTTAAGCCTTAAGTGCAATGCCGAATGCGAGACTCGATCCATTCCTCTCGTTTATTTATGTTTACATGTCACGCAATCAGTTCGAATAATTTTGGCACTGCATCGTCTTTCGTAACATATTGGCCTGTGAATTAACACGAAAAGCAGCGCTTCTCCAAGGTATTGTAGGATCAACAATTAGAAATATTAGCTCGTTTATAGACCCGAGAGAAAAGAAGACGCAAAAGGAAGAAGAAAGTACAGAGTTGCCGGTTCGTCAGAAAACAGCACTTCGGATATCGTCACAAAACCTGTTGTTTCACGGCCCATTGAAGGCGTTGAATACAATCAAGCTCACCACAACGAGGAGATAAAGAACTCGGAAAGAATTCCTTGAGTTTCGTGAAGCATTTCATGGCCAAGTCACCTTCTGTTGTTGTGACGAAGCGTTGGTTGTCGGCAAGGCAGTTGTTGTAAAAGGCCAAACGACAGTTGGAGATCGCTCAAGGCATTGAAATTTGCAGCGGGATGACTGCATTTATCCACACTTGGAATGGCGATCTAACGGACCCTGAGAAAGCCAAGAAACAAGATCCTGTTTACCAAGTTGCTGTTGAGAAATCAAGGCCCCGTAATGGAACGAGCGGCAGAAACGAAGGATCATCGCCGCAGCTCACGAACGGACTGGGAAGTGAAATTAAAAAGACTGACAGCCAATTGAAAGACAGAGCAGATGAAATGTCTAAACAGTCGGCTAACAGCGGTAGAAAACCACTCAAGATTCTTGCTGCTGTTAGTCATAAGCCATCAGTCACAAAAACGTCTACAGGAGGGGCCGGCAAGAGCGATACTGTGTTAAGAACAAATCGAAGCGAAGAGAAAAGTAAAAATTCAATGCCGCAACCTGATAAACCCCAGAATGGACTCAAAAACGCCAAAGAACAGAAGAAGGAAAGGGGAACGCAACTGGAAATTAAGCAACAGACAAGACAAGCTGAACAGGCCCAACCACATCGTCCACAGCAACAAGCGTCCACTTGGAAACCATCACCACAACAGCAGAACGGAGTGGAATCAACTGTTATCAAGGGACGACATCATCTCCCGCCGGTCCAACGCACTGATACCAACAAGCAGGTCACGGAGAATGATCGTAACAACAATGCAAAGAGAACCAATCCGAAACATACTGAGTCACAGCCAGTGAACGCTTCGCCGGTCTTCTCGTCCAACGAGAACGGCTCTGTTGTTTATGAACACATTGCTACAAAACCAGTCAAGGACATGTGGCGACGGCTGTCAGATTTAGACGAGTCTTCTCGTTCGCCAACTGATCGTCGACTGTCATGGCGTTCCAACAACAGTCCAAGAACATCACTCGACAGTGTTGCTCTTCCATCGCCGGTTGAAGATGTTGGAGATGCCATTGTGTCTCGCGACGTATTGACTGGCGATGACAATGACGCAGCGATGAAACAAAAGTCAAGCAGTAAAGATGGGCCTGATAACGACGGAAAAAGCATCGGCAATGCCTGGGGTGTTGTCCTCAGGCACATCGTTCCGGCGCACGACTCAGACAAAGGCGAACAATCGCCGATGGCAGCAACAGTTACATCATCGTCGTCTTCGTTACAGCGGAAACTGTCGCAAGACGATTCAGTCATCGCACAGCGAGTCACCCATAAAGTGAGCGTCCCCAAGGTTCGTCCCTCCTCCATGGTGTTTACTAGTAACGACGTGGTTACCCGACAGGTAGTACCCTCCAGTGCGGACAGGTCTATTATGGCAAAGGTAACATCGGAAAGAAAGGCAACGGAGCAGAGCACGATCAACAGACATCAACGTGAATCTGACAACAGACAAGTGGTGACGCAAATCAAAACAGGTCGTCAAGATTCGCCAGCGATGGCCCCGGCCTTTAATCACTACGGCTCCCTCGCCATGTCCAAACGCAAATCAGCTTCGCTCTCAGACCTGCTGGATGATAAGAACAGCAACGACAAGCAACAGCCAAAGACGGAAGAAGAACCTATGGGATTCACAAGTGTGAAAGAGATGCGCAAGTCGCTGGAAGGACGCGCCAAACTTCAAGCCGAATCATCACTGAACAGAGGTAGTCCCATCAACTCAAAACTCCATGGAAATCGTGGCAATTTGTTCTACGGTGCAGATGACAAGAAAGACACAGTGCCGACGCAGAACGCGAGAAGCAACAAGAAAGCAGAAAAGATGCCAGTGGATGACAAGAAGCCTGTCGCTTCACAAGCAAACAAGACTGCGCTGTCTTCTAATGTTAAACCTGATTCATCCAAGGACAAGTCAATCATGGAGGCGTCCAGGCCTATGAAGACTGCGGAAGTCAAACAGTCGAGCCCAAGGAGAATCAACAAAATAGAATCAACTGCTCCTAACAAAAAAGCATTACCACCTGCCTCTGAGATTGTGAAAGCAGAAGTCTTTACTAAGTCAAAACAGAATGGTTCTGCCTTCAAGAGAAGAAGCCGTTTTGATTATGACTTCGAAAGTACCGATGGATTGCCTCTTGATAAGCCAGTAGAAATGCCTAGCAAGATCGACAAGCAAGTGCACAGCACAAGCAAATCCTCGCGCATTGAGGCTACGAATCCACCGCAGAACAATGTCACACAGACATCGACGGCATCAAGCGGCCATTTGAAGACGACGGTCAACAGCAAGATACCGATGGGGGCATCAGGCCCCTTCGATGACGCCAGCCTCCAAAGGAGACAGCCACAAGCAGTTGGCGCTTCTCAACTCGCTCGCAAGGAGACGGACACAAAACACGTTGCCCCTTCTGCTGGATTCAGGCGGCAAATCGGCTCGCTCGTCATTCAAACCGGTGAGACAAGAGCTCGCGAGTTACAAACTGGTACAGGTCATGTCACGCAGGCAGCAATCCCGGCTGGAGCCAATGCTGTGACTCAAAAGCGGAAGGAGGATGCCGACGAAGGATCTGCCCTTCACGATGGTCCCAGGAGTGTTGTCAAAGGGACCACCCTACAGCCGATTGCTAAAGCCGTACCAATCGATGACGAACCAGCAACCAAATCAACTACCAAACAATCTAACGATCGACCTAGTAAAATCAAATTGACTGCTACGTCTCAGACGAATATCAGCGTCACCAAGAGCCCGACGGACAACGATGGCAGCAGACTCGAAAGCAGCCTTATCCCACCAGAGATTATATTCAATTCTCCTCCAGCCAAGGTCAAACCCATATTATCAGATAAACAGCAGACGAAACGACAGAAAAAGGTGAGACTAAATTCTGAGGAATTTCCTACATATTACTTTGTTACATTTTGATGTTTGACTGAAAAAGTGAGATTGGGGAAGTGTCTGCCACATTGTGAGCTTTGTACTAGATATGCATTGATTACACTTTCGAATCGGTGATAACAGAACAATTAAGAATGTAGGTGAATTGATTGCGCCTCCGTGATTGCTTTCTAGGAAGGCACCCCCTGTCGTGTTCCCTATTTATGACGTCACTAGTGACGTATGATGTCATACTGCAGACTACCGTGAACCTTTTGACGTCTCCAACGTGATCCACTGCGCAAAAACAATTCGCGAGTTAGGAGATAAGGAGCCACGGCAACAACACATCCGCATTATTGTTTTGACAGACTTTCGAATGATGTTTTCTTGTAGTCAAGGGCAACGGGTGTCTGACTTTTGTCAGTGTGACAATAGATAGGTCAGTCGTGGTCGCTTGGCGAAGTGATCTCATATGTGTCATTTATCGAAGGAAGGCTATAGATTTGTAAACGGAAGCAGGTCACACAGTGACTGGACGAGCTCAATCTATCGACGCGGAAAGACGCTACGTTTATGAAATTAAATAATGTAATAATTATAATTTGAATACAGTTGAAGGATACGATAGCTAATATTGCCTAATCCAATAACGAATAAGAGGAGCTCTCTTGAATAGCCAATTATCAGAATGTACAATGGAATAGTTTCAATGCAATCGACCCTTTTTACTGAGAACCTTTTGATTATAGCTTAATGCCTCTAAGACTGTATTTGAATAGATCAAGAAGTAAACGAATCTAACCTGTCATTAACGGTCATTTTAGTGAGCTGCTGACCGCTTAACGCAGGTCCCTACCTCTGATCTAACCTGTCGTTAACGGTCATTTTAGTGAGCTACTGACCGCTTAACACAGGTCCCATCTAATCTTGTTTGCAGATTACAAACGCTCATTCGATGTTTTGTTGTTTTCCTTAGGCAACTGCTGAAGTATCATTTAGTTTATACAACTTATTCACGTTGCACGTTTACCCGTCGTTTGAGTCGGAATTGGCGGATTACCCTGACGAACCAGTTGATGCCAGGATGAAAGATCCAGCCAAGGAAGAGCTCGAGCCGTTTGACAGTTTAATCGGAGCCTCACTTGGCACGTATAAGCCAAGCACCTTGAAAAACATCAACCGACAAGTAGAACAGGAACGAGAGTCACTAGAAAGCGAGACTGATACGAAAGGGTTCGGTACTAGGACGTCATACATCAAAGATGCTAATGAGCCTCCTCCGGCTCACATAACGTACTCAGACCATGGAGATTATTTTTCACAGTCGCAGATTGCTGTGGGAGCCATATTGTTCTAAGTAATTTAATTGTATAATGGGATTTTGCTAGGAATATACTATTTGTAAGTTAACAGTAAGAATGAACAATTGTGTTATTTCTCAGAGGAGTTGGCCTTTATCGCTGGTCGATGACACCATAACGGGACGAATCATCAGAGAGGAATTTCTATTTGTACATCGTACTTTGAAGTCGCATTCGTTCAAATCGACATGAACAGTTTTGTACTGCTTCAAAGCAGTTTAGGAATGTTAGACCTCTGTGTGGAGGGACATTCGTGTGTTCATTAAATGAGGAATAGAAACAGACGCTTAAAAAGCAGATATTGCTGGAGTTATGATTCTGTTGTCTGCTGTAAAGTGTGCATTATTATGTGTGATGTGTTGCAAGGTGTAGATTACAAACCATACAAAATGCAATCTAGACAGCGAATCACATGCAGAATAGTTTAACCTGCCTTGAAACTGGCACCAATCAAGCAATCAATGACAAGGGGTAGTTAACAAAGGTGGTCGTTCAAGACAGGTAAACCCACTTGGTGGTGATATCTTACTATGGGTGGTCGTTCGAAACAGGTGTAGAGGACGAACAGACGAAGATGGAGGCTTTCGCACTTTACATAATATATAATTGAGAGACAAGCTGCTGGTCCCACGACAGGGAGAGATGGCAGAGTTCCAAGGAGTACATATGGTCGTTGGTGCCAGAGCTCTATATCGTGAGACACAGCATAGATAAGAGGACATACAGAGTTGTTAACACGACGAAGTACAGACGGGAAGAGGATGATTACAGGATGACACGACTACATATTCTTACAATCACGTGTCTATACATAATTACATATACAATGATAACAACAAGTTCACACTGACCGCGCGTCAGCCACTACACAGGTAAACTGTCAAAACCACTTGGTATAAGTAAACCATTTACTGTAAGTGGTCGCTAGGGACAGGTAAACCCATTAGGTGATAATATCTGACTATGGGTGGTCGCTCGAGACAGGTTGGACTATCCTTCCACCACTCGTTGCATGCAGCCAACTAGAACTTGTAATTACTGCATGGTTTTGCCACGGAAAACTTCGTGCCGTTGCCTCTTGCCGGATCCTACAACGAATTGACTTCTGCTTGGGAATGTAGGGTTTAAACGCCAGTTTTGATCATCAAGTTGACATCAGAAATGAGAAACTCTGATCTCGATCCCTGGCCAGGAAGGTCACCGCAGCGAATGCAACAATCACGGCAACCAATCTGAATTGATGTGACCCTTGATCTGATCTCCACCATTGAAAGAGATGCAAAAACACTTTCCTGGAACTTTTCCCATTTTGCGAATTGCGTTAGTTTCTGTTTGCCTTCACAGTTAATCCAAAGGAGGGAACGATGGCTATCTCGCGAACCAATAACTTTCTCTGTGGTTTTGTAGTGGCTACGTCACGATGTGTGGCAAATCGCCATATCTCAGTATAAATTGATTGTCGCCATGGTATTCAAGTGATCTGATGTTTGCGGTGAAATAGGTTTCGTTGGGGTTGAGGACCGCACCGTTTTCAGTGTTCGTGAGCAAACAGAGGTTGACGCCAAGAAATGTTCCTTCCTGCTTGTAACTGTGTAGGCCTATTCGTCACCGCAGAAGACAAAACAGAAAGAACGAAGTCGTGGAGATATTGCTGCGGCTCACAGCCGTGACAGCAATCGCTTTCATGCGCTTTGTGACGGGAACTGGCAGCTTACAATCCCGGGAAGGGCGACCCAGTGGCAGTGACTAAGGTGATTACAAATCAATTTCTTTGAAATATAACCCATCAAAAACTATCTCACAAGGATTGCAATACCTTGCGTACTTAAATGTAATGCCTCTTAAACTAAACCGATAATGTTCTGTGAACTGATGAACTTTGAAATTGGTCAACACTTTCGGTTGCTCATCTTATTAGAATCGATCAATTTTGTCTATCAGCTTCCAGCCTCTCGTGTCCCTAGCTAACGTCATCAAGAGAAGTCGTCATCCTCACCGCAAAGATAGATAACGGCATAACTTTGAGCAGACAAACGAGACGGGGTAAACACAACGCAATTCTCAAACAGAAGCAATGTATTTTCATATTCGTTTCACAATTTGAAGCGTTTGATATCTGCAGGTGGACCAAAAAAATCTGGCAATTTCAATGCGATATGCAAACTGTCGTCGCGAAGGACATACTGGTTATTAATAAATTTCAACCTCAATCAATGTGATGGAGCATAAGACTTTGCGAGCAGACGATTGTTGCTATATGACTTACTCCAAGCAAGGAACAGCGAGGGCAAACAAATCTGCCTGTTCGTTGCATGTTGTTTCGCCAGAAAGCAGCGCGCCTTCAACTCAAAATCGCACTTATCCTTACAAAAGCATGCGTCTTGCATGGTTAACGCTGTATAACATAGTGCCCAGGACAAAACTGGAACACACTAGACCATGCCGAGCGGGTACACAGTACCATCTGCTGACGGCATTTACATTACACAATAAAGACGACAACCGCGTGGAGTGGTTGCACATTTTCCGCTAAAAATACCAAGATACGCTTTGAAATCAAAACCAAGTTTTAGCCAAACGGATGCTACAACACATCCGATAATCTTTTCAGCCACGCATCATTCTGAAAGGAGAAACAAAATAGAACAGGGATGATAACGAGCTACTCTGGTCTCGCACACAGTTGCAATCCTGATCATTTGGGGTTACAAAGAGTGGCCTTTATACCCAGGTGGCTGCTTTATAAAGATGGCCGCTAATACAGGGTTGACTGTACTTAGGAAAATGATACCTGACGGGTCCAACAGAGAAGAAATCTCTCCAGAAAATGTTTCTGTTTGAAGGTTAGGACTGACCAATTAAGACCGTAGTTTAAACTGTGATTCTTAAAGTGTCGCTTCAGTCAAGGTAACAAATGCGATCGACAAAGATCATGTGCCTAACAATTTGAATGAGATCATTCACAAGTTTTCTTGGACAGTTTTGGAAACCCAGCCATTATTTACACAGTATGCGCCAAAACAGGATGCGGTGAAACACAAAGACTCACACTCCTTCCACAGAAATTTTAACCTAGCTTGATCACCATTCTACATTGTTTGTATACTCAGCTCATGAGAACTCAAATACAAGCTATCATTTTGCAATGTTTTCAACAGGATAAAAGAAAGCCATACAATTTAGTCCAGCATTTTGAGTGCTTCATCGCAACAACAAATACACACCAAACTGCGTGTTCTGTCTATGTGGGCAGAAGGAAAGGTGCATGCTTACTGTGTGATAGTGTTGGATCTTGGCAGTGACTGGTATGTTTATGTGTATGTTAGCAGTTTTCTGTGTGTGGCTGGTCCAATTCTGTGGACTCTGGGGGATAATATGTCAGTATGGCAATCAGTTGGCCTAGGTACACAAGCAACTGTCCCAACACAATCATTATCATTACTTCATTAGCACTGTGAAATCTTGGGATATCTAGCTGCATTGCAGCACAACATTAAATTTAAAATTTAACCAAGCGGTAGATTTGACATTGTATCCAAAATAGGCTGCTCATGTTTTTGAAAGTTGTTATACCGTTTGCACATATCGATTTACAGATGATCATTGTGTGCACTGTAATGACTGACATTGTGTCAATTTAAGCCTTGAAGAATAGTTTTATGTGTGTGTGACTTTGTTTTATTAGTCTTATCTGTTTCTCAATAATATTTCTTAACCCTTATCCTGCTATTGACGTGTATACACGTTTTCAAAACAATTCAAAAGTAGCAACATATAACCAATCACATAATTAGTCCCTAGCGATCGACCAATCAGCAATCGATAAAGCGACTTCCAGTCTTCATTTAACTAGTTTTATGAGCAGGACAAGGGTTAAATTAATTTATAGCTGCTTGACTTTAGATTGCTTTATCAATTAGCAATTAGCTTGAATAACATTGTATATTTTGGTTTTCAAGCTTGTTTTCAGGACACATTTTGAATGACGACTTCTCCTGACAGATATAAGGATATAATTATTGCAAAGCTGGACCAGACAGAGAGGCACACAAGCGGTGTTGAAGATGAGAAGCCAATATCGCCAAAATAACATAACTATAAAGCTATTATGAGACCGCTGATCAGGTTTCTTATTCGGCACAGGAATCACAACGCCAACACAAACAAACATTGCAAATCTATTGGAGAAACGTAACGTCAATAAATCATACAAGCTATTCAGTCATGGGTAATTACATATTCCAAACACGGACAGCCGCAACAACCAAACAACAAGCCATCGTAATTGTAATTAAAATCCTACAACGATGCTACTATCCTATTAAGTGTAACATAAACAACTATAATGCTATTCAACAATTTGAATGTTTAAAGGAAAGGGGTAATCCAGGAGTCTAGAATTGGTGGCAATCCTTGAGGCGGAGATTGGTAAAGTCCAACGTCTATTTTGTATTTGGCTTGCTCTATCAATATTTTGATTATAAATTTGTGAACAGGGTCGATGAGTTATCTCCACAATCATGAAACTGTAAGCTTGTTTCGTGCAACAAAGATGTCTTCACTGATCTGCAGTCAGATCCTAGATACAACATGACATTGGTGAGCAACTGCACCTTCAGTCAGATACAAGCTATAAGCAAGCAACACGGTGGTTTGACAACTCCATCAGTTGGTCACTGAGCACTATAGGCTTTGATATCCATTCAGAAATAACAAGACATGGATTATTGCGGATACAACATCCAAAATGTGTCTATGTTCTTCAGAACGACCATAATTGCAACACAGTCGATTGACAGTTGGTTCAACGAAGCTGACTCTCGCAGAACTGTGTACACTCCGCTTGAAGAGGCAGAGAACAGATTAATTCTATCTCCAAACTTTCCAAGCAGATATCACACATAGGAAGAATTAGTACCATCAGCACAACTGATTGAACAGCATAACCATATCTATCCTGACTTCAATGAGTTTATACTTTCAATGGCTTTTCACGAAACTCCACGTTTGTATGGCAAAGGGGGTACAATCAGAGTAGGACTGTCACTTCTGTTGAACAGCTGCCATTTGCCACCATGTGAAACATCCTTGGCAGAAGGGGACATGGCAATCTTGTCATAGGCAGATGTTCTAAAGGCTTGATCGGAGCTGACCAGGAATCCTTGTTGGCACGAATCGTTGAGTTGGCTGTTTTGTAGATCAAGGCGAGGAGACTCCTTGCTGTTTTCTGCTAATCAAATTTATATCTTTATTGCAGGTTAAATATAATTTGTTTTAAAATGTTTAATGTTAAGCTCATGGTTATTAGCAAATGACAATTTAGGAATTTAATCTTATCAATATATCGGAGAAGCATAATGTAGACAACGGTACATAAGCTGATCTCACTTTTAAGCCCAACGCCAGTTTCCCCCTGTTGCATCTAAGGTAATGCAAATCAGTACATGCAAAAGCCGAGGTGACATTTAAAGACAAGTAATTTGATTCTAGAAATTCACGGTATACACGGTAATGTACAGTATATAAATATCCCAACCATCGAAATGAAGCTTACTATTTAAGTGCCAGGATTAGCTCTGCTGTTGAGAAGAAAACGGGCGAAGCAGCAAGCCAATGACGCTACTATAGTACACTGCTGGCAGCAAGAAAGGCTTAGCATCTTACCATATAATGACGCCTTGTTGAAGTTGTCTTCCAATGAGGTAGAGCAGGTAGTAGTAATGGAATCTTTTGAACTTCTGGATCCAATAGGCTCCAGCCCACGAGGCAATGAGAAAGATGTCGGCCAATCACCATCTTGCTCATTCTCGTGAAACTATAAAAATGAGAAAGCATTTTAATGCAAGACAAGGTCACAGACAGTAGTTACAGAAATGTATAATACTGCACATGGAAACTAGGGTGGTTCAAAAAGTTGCCTTGTAAATATTGAGCTCCTGATGTAGTGCATGTGGCAGAGTACAGTGTCTTCACTTTTTGCATGGCAAGCTATCTACTCTTAGCACGTCAGCTCATCAAGGGACTCCGCGTGTGCCGTGTGTAGAAGCTCCAACGTTGGGCAAACAAGTGAACTCATGTTTACAGACTGTTATAACAAGGACATATTGGTAGTCACAATAAATGACACCAGCGCGCTTTGAGAAACACAAACAAATAGAAATCAAGGTAAGCGTATGTAACGTTATTAAATAACTAAAATTAAGTTTCTATAAATTGATATAACTTTAATGAAGTTTCGTGCGACATCAACCCCATTAGACTCTCATGTTGTAGTTTTCATCTGTTATTTGCATTGAGAACAAGATGCCTTCCTTCCAAAATAAATTGTTGAGCTTGTTTGATATTTCTTGTTGGCACTATCGTTTCCTTGATGGCAGCCATTTGGAAATAATTTTATAGAAAAGTCATGTGATCAACCGGACTGCCATTTTGGGCCAAGTGTTCCACAATTGATTGTTTCGCAATTCGATTGTTTTGGCTAAAATTTGCTTTGTGTTCTAGACTTGCGTGAACAATGTACAGCAGGATTTGTTTTGAGGAGCTGATGAAGGGCAAAGGGCTTATTCCAGAATTCAAAATTACGGAGGATTCGGTGATCTGGCCGGAGCAAAAACTTCAATTCGGCACACCCCTATCGACCTTATATCGCTTGGCTTGCAGATAAACGAGGAAGCATATGTCCGATCCATCACATCATTGTTGAAAGAGGGTCGATGAGTGGTCTCACTTATAATACCAGGTTCTCTTACAATGACAATCACATCATACCATGTACTTTACAACAACGGCTCTTGTGCCTGTTTCAGTATGCAAAATTCACAAAAAGTAATAACAAGGTAATGTTGACCATCTTACAACAGCGTGGATCACAATATGAAAGGGGCTACGTTCTGTATGGCAATAAATGGACTATTGAACAATGCTGTAAAGATCAAGCATTGTCATGGCAAGTAGTTTCCTAATTTACGTTAATATGTCTTTGTATTTTTGACATTGTCCATTTGCAAATGTGAATTAATTGGCACAAGGTCAAGACTTGTCTCTGTCACACAGCACCGGCAGCCAGTGAGGAACGTACCCTTCTCTCTGTTGACGACCTCCAAATGGAATCTGACTTCCCACCAAATAGGCTACCCCATGCCGCACTGGTTTCACCACTCAGCAGCTGAGAATTGGGAGAACCGTGGTCGGGCGAAGTACTTGACAATGGAGAAGAGCAAATTTCATCTAAGCTTGGACTAAGGCCAGGCAAGCCAGAGGAACTAGACCCCCAGCCTTTATCTGATGGCTGGTCATCCTTGGAGTCCTGCCAGGGAAAAGAGGTCATCATATCAAAGAAACTCGTACTGTAAGCAGTAATATCATTGTCACGCAAAATTGATAGCAAGCACCAACAACTCCCTTAACCTTTCCCAAGCCATGAAATATGAGAGTTCTCCCTCCCGCTCGCCAGAGGTGTTTTGGACAAGCCGCAAAATTTGCACGACTCTCATTCAAAGGTGATTTTGAGGCATTAGCTCTGCTTTAACATCCTTACAATGTTCAGGAAACTTTTAGCTTGCTCAATGACCTGTCTGACCGAAAAAGTCTGAAGTCGCTGAGATAAACAGATGTCTCACTAAACACTGTTGAAAATCAGAGCTGTAGATCTTGTCGCAAAGCGTCACAAATCTCCCACAGAGTCACGCGCGACAGACAGAAATAGCATTTACCATTGTCTTCAGGTGAATATATGTTCGCTTCAGAAGTGGCGCACAATTCAAGGAAATAAATGAATATTCACACAAATAGTACACTCGTTGAGGGAAGATTTGTAAATGTTACAAACAACACAGTAGAGGAGTCAACGAACGCTAAATTGTGAGGTTCGACCGTTATCGTATCGTATTATAACTCAAGTAAATTCTCGAACACGAACGGCGAAGCGCTTGAAACATGATTGAATTTGAAACAAATAGCAATACCTCATGTTCTGGGGATGAATATAACGAGAACAAGATAACTTTTTTCATTGTTTGTATGTTGAAACTTGAATGCATGAACCGCTGCAACACATCAAGTTGCTTGACAACAGATTCGAAAATTGAGGTCGGCCATCTTTGTTTGAAATTCTCTCTTCGGTTCTTGTGTAGAAATAGA
>OFHS01000164.1:13599-42428 GCA_900245855.1 Calvadosia cruxmelitensis
TTGCAGCGTAAGTCAAAATGCAGAGCTTAGAACACGAGGTACAACTCGAGATTTTCTGTATATCAATCGCTCCTGGCCTTACTTCGTCGATACTTCGCTTCCAATCATTCAGATTCGATAAATCAAAGCATTTCTCCACGGGCCATGCAGCGGACAGAACTGGGGAAACACCATTATCTGCAGACGCGAGGAAGCAAAATTCTCGCGTTTCTCTATGATTTTCCAGCCAAAAGCAAGACTAGACAACCAAATGAAATATCCATGTCTTCCACAAGAGTTTACAGAAAGATTGTGTTGGTTTTCGACCACAATCTTTATAGCGTGACCTTGCTGCATGGAGCGTCAACTCCGCTGTTTGACAGAAGCGGCCGCGACGCGCGAGGCGAAGAGGATCAAAATACGCAGCAAACTTCAAACACGATTTGCTCTTGATTTTCAACTGGGACCGATCACGTGCCTCAAGTTATTTTTGAAGCTGAATCTATTGTGATTCAAATGAGCTCAAAATCACCTCTGTACGACGTCACAGACGGACATAATGGCGGGAAAACAAAACACGGTTCGGAGAAGGCCAGATTTGGTCTCCTGGCGCACAGTGGGGGCGTCGAGAAGGCCAGATTTGGACTTCTGGCGTGGGAAAGGTTAAAGGATATCATTAAATGGCTGCTTCGGGTCAAAAGTATGGTTGTATCACCACAGGCATCAGTTACATTTTCCATGAGTTGTGTGCACAGCAGAACATGTATGTGGTATAGTTGGTATACAGCTTTTGTTGTCGTTTGCCTTTTATTCCTGCACGTCACACTAATTTTTAACTTTTAATAAGACGAGCAAGAAGCACAATGACACTACGCAAATGCAAAGGTATAGGATGGAAGGCTTTAGCAGCGTACCTTTGTGTCAGCTCCTCTGGCATAAATGCTGTAACCATTGACGTTGGTAGGAACCATAACACTAGGGTACATAGGGCCATAATTGTCTGGGTAGCCCCCGAGCATGGGACTAGGTGCAGCTGTATATACTGCATTAGGCTGACGAATTTGCGGAATCATCCTCGAAGGCATACAGAAACCAGGTGCAGGATTAGGTGCATCTGCAACGATGACATATCATGCAATATGTTAAATTTAATCCACACACCATTGGCAACGCACTGATATAAGTAATTACATTTCTAACACAATGGAAAGGGAACCACTCGGTAAATTTGGAATTATGCACATTAAATGTCCGAAACTAAAACTAAATATAAATTTCAAAATCTATTCCAACCATATTGCGTTATTCACTTGTGATTAGCGCTAAAATACATCACACCAAGCAACTGACTTACAAATAGTAGTCTTGAATTCCAGGGCCAAGATATCAACACACAATGCCATACCTTGGAATCGTTTTGGGAAATTGTCCGTTTGATAATGTTGATAGCTATTCATCTGCATGAAATAACCCGGTGATGACGACGAAAACGAGCCATCAATGTTTGCTGGTCTTGTCACAAAGGCATCGGAGACTTGGACCGTCTTTCCAGCACTAAAACCAGTATAACGGTCGGTCTCCTGGGGCATTTGACCATTGTAATGCATCTGATCAGTACCACAGCCATCTGCAACAAAGAGAAGGGACATCATCAACAAGTAATACTCGCTACCATCTGCAGCAGTCAAAGGGGATGGTGTTGATGTAATTAGATACGTTATCATGCAGAATGTGACACTTGTAAGGTAGCCATCAGGTCCGTAGCATGCGAGAACACGGTGTCAAACATCTTCTCAGTTGTCCATAATATCGTTTAAATCAAGAGTCCATCTTCTGTCATTAACTCACTTGGCATTTGCATGTCGTTATGCCCTCGGTATCCATTGACATCTTCATCTAGCATTTCCAGACCCTGGTCAGGTGAAGAAGACAACTTAACCATTCCATTCGCTCCAATGCATTGACTTGGTGTTCGACGACGTCGGTGCCTGAAAAGGAGCAGCAATTACTTACTTAGTTGATAACATAGGGACACATGGTGCAAAGGGACAGGGACACATGGTGCAAAGGGACAGGGACACATGGCGCAAAGCAGTATCTTCAATTTCTTAGGCGTTAGGCATTTATTGTAAAATTTGTATTTATGTTTGGTGTCACGTCTCCTTCCCTTGTGGAGCGTTTTGGCGTTAAGAGAGAGAGAGAGAGATGATAACATAACCAAGAAGTAGCTACATAACCAAGACACCGCAACTGTTCAGAATGCCTACCTTTTCAACTCTTCTTCGCTATGGGCAAAATTACAGCTTTCACCACGTGGACATGTTCCAAGCTTCACATCTCTGCACATGCGGGTTTTGAACTTTGAATAAGAAGACTGTCAGAAAAAGAAAGAGCTTGTGTGATGCCTGACATACGACTATGGAATTGATTATTATAATTCTTCACAGCGATATGAACTCGCAAGTTTTCACAAACCTGTGCAGACTGACTTGAACTTTTCATTTTTTGGTAGTTATGGCTCTGCAGACAATTGAAAATTGATAATCAATTCAGCTGGTCAACATGATTTTTATTAGATGTGCAACTTGCTAGACTTGGTCAAGTTTTCATCAAACGAGAGGTTAGTAAGTCCAGCTCTATGCAAATGCTGACTTCCGTAATGCAACAGTGGACCTGAGGAAAATGACCTTTATAGCCAGGTGGCCATTCTGTCCAGGTTGATTTCTATGGAAAGTCTCGTTTTAGGGTTATGAAGAGCGGCTTTTATACACAGGTGACTGCTCTATAGAGGTGGCCACTAATACAGGTTTGACTGTATCTCCAATTTACAAATGACGCACTTTGTGTATGCTATTACCTGCACAAATTCGACTAGACCACGAATTACGATCTGAAGTCCATTGAGCACTTCTTCAAGCTCATCCCAGCTGGGCGGAGCTCCTTCAGGATTTGGATCAATTTTGGCCAACCGTTCTAAGTAGCTACAAAGCTGTTGCAAATCAGAAGGGTCTTCCGTCTTTTGGAGTGCAATCAGCAGCTCACGAATACTGGCATCAAACGATTCAGGAGTTTGCAGCTACAATCAAGATAAATGAAAGTTAACACGGCACCTTTACAACCATTGTCTATGCCAGCTCTACAACAATTTTGCAGTGGCAATATCACCAACCTTATCGATGATTGACTGCATGTGAGACTTGTGCTCGTCGTCACCATACAGCAAAGATGACCACTGCTCAGGTGAAATGTGAAGACCAGCCTCCATAGCAATTTTAACAATCTGTGCGTCATGTTCTTTTCTTAGTGCAGAAAAAGTGCGGTACTGCAAAATACAAAGGACAGAAAAAGTTAAGACTTGCAGTATCATGCACCTAATTAACCACATTCAAGTAACTTTACGTTGTCCTTATCAAGCTGAACAAGATGCTTTTTTTCTTACAAAAAGACACAAGAACATCCTGAGCCATGAACTGCAGATTATAAAATTAAACAGATGACATTTTAACAACAAATGCAAGTTGTTTTCATGTTATATCAAGGCAAGGCAAACACATAAATGGTCATAATGCAGTTCAACGGATACTCACATAACAAAGGACAAGATATGGCATTATCACCCCCTTCATAGAATTGACAAAATATCACTAGGTCAACTTAAATGCAGTCATCCTAAAACTACCATATTTGCTATTTGACACATACTTTATCTTGTAGCTGAAGGAGTGACGATTCTCCCTCTCGTTTGGTGACCTGAACAAAGAAACAGAAATATCTCAGCATGCTTTGATACTCAAATCATCAAATTCTAAAAGCATCCAATCAATAGACTTTCACAGGGTAACTTGCTCAATCAATTGCTAGGCTTCTGCTGGGGCCCTAGAACTATGGCAGAACGCAGTGGATACATAAACCAGATACCTGTCCAAGGAAATTGGCAATCAAATAACAAGCAACTAACACAGTTTACATACACATTTCAGGTTATAGCAATACCAAGTACTATGCAGGGCCGTCTCAACAGTAACGGCATAAATTATTTCACGTCAGGGGGCATTTCGTGAATAGTTGAATATGCTGAAGCTTACAGCTCTGTTAAAAGTTTTGCTAATCGGCACATCTTAAAATAGTTTGTCTTCCAATAAACCTCAAGCAAAAATGGGACAGCTTAATTCTGTAGCATGCTGTAGGGAATGTTGACCCTTAATATTGTACATTGACTATTTTAGACCCGTCATCGACTAGGACCTATCCAGTCTGAGGGCCTGAAGCATCATCTACTGAATAAGACATAATCCTCAAGTCACATAAAGATGCCCTTCAGGCTATCGATTCCGCATAAATATCTAAACTAAGAATACCGCTCACCTTGAAACAGGATGCACGGTAAAGCAATTGCACCACATGTCCAATGCTGGTCTTGGATGCTTGAGAATACTTTTGCTGTAATTTTTGGACCACGTACAACACAAGGACTTTCCTGCAAAGAGCATCGCCCCTGTCTAACGACAACAGTATGTACTTCAGCACTTCATCTTGCATGGCCGGTCCCAGAAATTGGCATCCACGCAAGCGAACGGCAGTCCACAAGTTAGTTGACAAATGCTGAGGATTCTGGTGCAGAAGAATCAACTCCTTTGCAGCACGTTCACCAAGGCTTCTTGCTGCTCTCACAGCACGGCAACGCCCTTCTTCTTCTACAAGTTGACAGTTCACAAGGGTCACTAATTTTCTTTGCATTTGACGGGTTAAACCATTGAACACCGAAGTCCCAGGGGCATTTTGAGAATTAGTATTGCCAGTCGACATATTAGATGAATGTATTAAAGGTTTAAGATGCAATGTGAGAATTTCTATCGACTTGCGTGAAGCATCAAAATCTGTCTGATGGTCTGTGAATTCAGGAATGTTGACCAGCTGTGTTTCTGGTGGGATACCACCCACCAGTTGTAAGAGGGCATAGTTGACTGGCAGATCTTGAATCATGGTTTTAATCTCTGCTTGATCAAAGGGACATTGCTGCCGATTCAACTTTGATAAACATGACAGACACACAGTGTGACCACAGCCAAGGCTGACAGGTTGACGCCCTGTTGTGTCAAACTGCTTGCAGCAGACATGACAGAGCAGAAAGTCCGTCCACTGTGGAGCTTGCAGCGGCATGATAAAAGCTGCAGTAACAAGCTAGACGTCTAGAAAACAAAGAGAAATAGATTGCTTACAGAAATGCACATCCGAGAAATCTATAAAGTCCAAAACCCTAAAATACTTAAAAACTTCGTCAAACAAACTCGCTTTGATTGTGGATAGAAGATAGAATTAGTCCTTAAATTATAAAGATTAACAAAACGACTGTTATTATGTGTGTGCTATGCAATGTAGTGAATGTACATTGTCTAATTATCTATCACTACTAATAATGTGGCATGATATGGGCTTCAGAGTAGACGCATGAAAGCAAACTGACAACAAAGAAGTGCCATTAGTTAAGATACGGAGCTGCATTGATACAAGACCTCGTCATAGTTTACTTGCTTTATCGAGCCAGCTACGAGGGCTTCTAACTTATAAAGTTTGATATTAATCGCTCCAAGCATCAATATGATTTCAGTCACTTGAATAGTATTAGTCTGACCCATTGACTGTGTCCAACGTACAGCTGTGAACTACTTCATTGTGGAATAGATAGTGATTACAAACAAAAGTAAGAGTATTTGCTGCATTGCAAGCATCACGTTAACATACAATGAACAATGAATCAATCTGATATTATATGTCATTTGATTGCAGCACCTGACAATCTTACTACATGATGATAAGTGAAACAACCTACACAGGAAAACAATCCATTGAAATACTTCAGACAATACAACAGTCTTGACTCGGAACCATGCATGCATAGGCATTCTGGTGGCTATGAGATCCAAGTATCCATGTGCATCAAGGGAGAAGGCCAGGGTAAGAATATATGGTGACGCCTGCTGTTGAGTTTATCTGCCTTTATTCTATGAACACACAGATGAAGACTGCTAATATACTTAGACTACTAGACTCAGAAATCAATAATCATTAATAGATGAACTGATGAAAGTAGCGACCTTCAGCAATTTAGATTATCCATTTGTCCAGGGGACTCAGGAGCTGATGCACATGTGATTTGCATGTGAATTGCGAAAGCCAGTATGATAATAAACGGCCCAACTGACATCTCCCTCAGCGGCGAGAGCTCCGCATTCCTACACGCTTTTGTGCCATCATCAATTGGCACGTTCGCACAAGCGATAATCATGATAGCTTCCGACAGACAGACCTCAGACATTCAAATCAAGCATAATCTGGCATTTACTCAAACCACAGGGAGTGGAAAGTATCCACGGGAATGGTGCATCATCTGTCGGCATGTCAGTGGCTGTTTTGAAAGAGGAAGCGAGCACATGGGGCGGTAAGCAGAGGACTGAAGAACGACAGTGAGTGAGCACCACGAGGCATTATCCTTGGCGCCAGAAGTGTCGATGCGACGGACACCAAGTGGCCATGTGACCAAACGGAAACACGCGTGCTGTGTTGATCGTTCTGAGCTGTTGACAACCAATCGGTGACAACAAGGACTGACAGACAACACACTGGCAACATCATGCTGCAGTCAACTTGTTGGATCGCGGAACAACGACCAGTCATGCAGAACGATAAAGGGGACAAATCAAGTACGCAAGCAATGTCAGCAATGCCCATTGTCAATAACAGTGAAGGGGGCAAGAGGACACAGCCCTTTGCAACGGCTGACTTCCCAGATCCCCAACACGATGAGCTGCGAACTGCTGTTCTCAGCGATTGTTTGACAACGACTGATGCGTTGCACGCAGGCACGCAAGAAGACAACGTGAACCAAATTACAACATTACAACATCAGGCTCACTACAATCGATCGCTAATGATTGTCTTCTGCAGGCTGTCAGCAACAGCAGCATTTTCAAGGCGTTTCGCTGTCACATGCAATTTCGGGCCAGGCTTATCGCGAAGTTAGTCTAACAAAGACGTCTCAGTCGAGATTTAGAAAACCCAAGACAGCGGATTGAGCGGAAAGCTCTCGGTGCATGTGAACTGGCTCGCTCTTTTGTGCATTACGACATGAGTTCGTGCTTATCTCTGCTGTTTCTATCCCTCCCAACAATACGTTGTCTTGGCAAGCGGCGCCCCGTCTTGGTGTGCCCTTGGAATCAATACTGTAGACAACACAAGTTGGTCCGAAGGAAACTAAAGCAAAGTCCATGATCATGGCCTCATCGACAAGTGCCACTAATAAGTCATGATCATATGATATCACAGATTAACTGTTGCAAATGCTTAATTTTCCCTCATATTTACTGGACATTATACAAATCATGTCGCAATTGCAAGCATGAGCATACAGCAACATGGGAGAGAGTACCGCAAAGGAGCGAACAGACATCCCAAAACCTTGTGCTTTGGCACACCAAACGATTTCAAGGAGACAATTGCGCAAAACGACACAGCTTTCATTAGACCGTTGTTTTTTAGTGCAAATGTGTGTTGACCGACCGACACATTCAGTAAACATATCTAAACAGCTGCCAAACAGCAAACTCCCTTTTACACGAAACTCGTGACTTTAGCCAAGAGAAATCCACCGAGACACATGGTTGAATCATCAGACCACGCAAGATTCCAACCAAACATCATATAACCCATCACTACATTGACTCATTCCGAGATAAAACTGAAGTTTGAAGATTCTTGAGTGCACATAGCGACAAGAGTGACTCACAGTCTACGCTATTCTCACTTCTAGCTGCGACCACGATGAGTGTGGGAATCTACGATTCACCCGAGTGGCACCTAGGCTTACAAATCACTGTGCAAAGACCAGCATCTAGTGGATTCGCGAAAGTGAAGGCTATCAAATCAATCAATAATTAATCTATCGTGCATACAGTAGTGCCAATTTGCTATGTACAATAGTTTGTTGTAAGGGTGATGTCGTAGTTGAAGACAATTCACACAATACGCCATGAGACAAGGATAGTTCATAGTTCAGGAAAACGCAGCGGCCAAGAATGCCTGATCAGCTATGTAACAAACTAGTTATTAGATGAAATATAGAACAACCAGCCTGCTGGGATACGAAGTCAGTTTATAACGAAAAAGTAACAACAATCACTGAATACCTTCAATCGTTCAAGTCATCCCTGCACGTTTAAGACCAGTCGGTCCGCTCTCGCCTCTGGTAACACTCGTTCTGTATCCTGCGAGTGTATGCCTTCCAGTGACAAGTGTAGTCTTACTGATGCACATCAATTACCATGTCCAGTCTCAATTTGTGTAACGCTTGGCGTTTATTATGTTCAACACTGTCGCCTTTGCGTTTGCGGGAATGACCACACAACTCTTGGCGAAAGCAAACTCCTCGGCAAGCGATGTTGGCCTTCGGCACATGATGTCCCTGATTGGTCAGAACAATCACGTGATGCAAAGCAACCAATGAAAAGAGCGAATGACATTGGGCCCGATGCTCTCTGGGAGCTCCATTCCAATGTTTTGGTCCGAAGTTAGAAATGAGATCATAGCGTGTATGCAAAGAGCTTCTCAGTGCCGCAGATGTCTCCACCGAATGTGTGTGCGGTGCTCTTACGAGATTTATGGTAGCAGCAATTAGCAACTGCCACGAAAAGAGGATTGTAATAAGATCCAATTGCGTTGGAACATGTGTGTTTATTCTCAAAGTCGACCGTCCAAATTTGCAGACTGTGAAACCCGATTCTTGGTCCAGAAAGGGAAACCATTTTACCCCGAAGGCACATCGTTAATTTGCCGGCCCCTTCATACTTATTTACAAGTGATTAATCTCATTTTGCTTGTTCCAATTGAGAATTTGCGATGGACATCGATCAGTTTAAACAACCGGTTGACATTAGACAGGAGTAAACAACAATCGCCTGCGGATTCATAAATGTTACGAAACGTAGCGAAATGTTTCAATATAGTTTCAGAAATTAAACCATAGATAATCAATTCTGTTGTTGCTGGAAACAAATCTCGCTGTGTCGTGGAATCAAACCAAGACGTATCACAATGAAAAGAAACAGTTTTGTGGCTGTCGTACGTGCTGCGACACGTGTACAATAGGTCAGTTTGTTTGACATCGGTACAGCTGTAGCTATGGCGGTATCTACGCAAGGCAACTTCCCCCGGCGCGAGTTCAATGAATGGCAAATTCATCCGCCAGCTGACCTTGCCTTTCGACAAGCTCAACGCCGGGACATATCGGCAGCCAAGGCAAGTTCTTGCTGTTCGCCATGATAACTTTAATAGAAAACTACTTCACTTATTTCAATAATTTTAAAACTTGCGAAGGTGCTAAAATGCATTCATTCCAACAGCAGCCTTGCAGGACTTTATCATCTAGCCTGAAGAATGGAGTTTCAAAACAACATCTGCTACGCAATAGACGCCAAGCAATAGAAATCCTCTCTGAGCAGCTGAAACAATTCCAAAAGATTGAATGAAAACAAGATGGCAGCCAGTTGTAATACTGCCGGAGGAAAAAGTTCACTTCAATGGCTGCCACGAGGTACCTTACGAAAGAAAAATATCACTCAGATCATGTCGAGAAGAGATGCAACTTCCGTTTAAATTCTAATCTTCATGCAAGCTTCGTAAATACATCTGTGTAAGATAAAGTACTCAGTATCCACAAACTTCTTTGCTGCATGCTTGAGCAACGACCAAACTACCAAGTCATTATTTCGTTTCCGCCGGCCAATGCTACATGTGTATTTCATTGAAAGTGGTCATTGATAGAAAATATAATGATGAGATTACATAAGATTAAAAGATATATGAATAATTGAATACTTTTATTCAATTTAACTTTCACTCACCCTTTCAATTCTTTCGCATTCAAGAGCAGCGCAGGAGACCTCCAGCAACAGCAGAAGAGTGTATTTTATTTTTGAAACTGTTATGTTCCCGGAACAATTAATCTTGTCATTTATAGCTCAATCCTAATTGCCCCTGTCTGCAAATATAGATTTCCATAGAACATGGCGAAATAATTAGACCTTCCCAAATTGGAATCTTGTGCAAGGTAATCGTTTCATTCACACAGAAGCATGCATCGTAAATAGAATCACAGGATCATACGCTCTGTGAAAGTGTGAATCTATCTAATTTGGTGGAAATAATTGTCAACTAGTTCTAGGAAGTATCAAAAATAGCATGGTGCTTTGAGTTGGAGCGCAAAGGAAGTTCAATTTGGTAGTTTGAAAGACTCCAGATAATTATTGTAGCGTGTTTTCTCCTGGACGGACAGGAAACGAATTAGGAGTTTGTTTATTTAGCGTTTTGTGCTTGCAAATGAGAGCGGAAAAATTAGTGGAGGGATCCATTTAAACATAAGGGAGACCCATTGAGCCTTTTAAATACACAACGCCTGCTTAGTCTATGGTAATAGCTTGAGTGATGGTCACCTTTGATAGAAAATTAATTGAAAACGGTAATTTCCGTGTTGTAAGCTCTTCCCCTTGGTTAACTGTTTAGCGTTCTTTATCACTTTCTATAAATGCTTGCTGTCGTTTCGGTTTGCAACTTTGGATACATGGCGCCGTTCGTGTTATAAAGTACAGACGATTGTCGATGGCATACATTACACAGAATTTAAATGTATTTATCTATTGCCGATAGCACAATCAGCCAGTGGCTTGTCTAATTCTTAGAACGCCTGACGTAAGCTACGCACATTGTATGCACCTATGCAATATGCACACGTGTAATGCACAGCCCGTTTCAGGAATCCAACCCACAACGCCTGCTTGCCAAGCAGACGCCCTAGCCGCTAGACCACAATAGCATTTTAATCTCACATCCTTATTTCTATTGAGGTTCCTTGTTTCCAAGAATAATTTATAACCTTATTGCTGGATTTATTTTTTCGTTCTCGGTTTCTTTTGGCATTGGCAGACTGCTATGTTTGTTTTGATGACCGCGTAGTTTGTGCACGAGACAATCTTATGATCCATACTCTCACATGTTCTTATCTACAGCTTAGACATTTTGCTCTTTCAAAAGGCTTACTTTACAACTGGGGATGTATTGTTGTCGGCGAATACAAGCACTTGGCAGCGTGAATGCGTCAGGATTGGCGGTTGCTAGGCGTGGCATTACCTGGCACATTGGACCGCGCCTTTGGTGGTCTGCCTCTGGTCTGCCAATATTGGAGCTTTGTAACGTTGACTACAATCATAACGCTATTCGTCTCAGTCTGGTCACATTTTGCGAAAGGATCCAGTGATGACAGTCATAATAAGTCAGTATATCACCCACCAGCTGCGGATTTGTGCCACATAATTATTGGAAAACCAATTCTGCACAAAACGAAAACTGCAACTCACACTGTTCGCATCAAGTTGAGAAAAGCAATAAACTGTAGCATGTAGATGTAGATAAATGTTTGTCTGTTTTATGGAATTACCAATTCATCATACGTTTGTTTTCCAAAATAATAGAGAAAGGTACATTCACAGAGCCTGAAGGAATATATGTATCATATTTGTATTATCGAGATAGTATTAGTGTATAACCAAGCCTTCTATTCGGGTATTGTTTTAAATTTATCAAATACATATACCATCATCATCATCATCATCATCATCATCATCATCATCATCATCATCATCATCATCATCATCATCATCATCATCATCATCATCATCATCATCATCATCATCATCATCATCATCATCATCATCATTTATTCAGTCCTATACCCCAAACGTCATGGCTTTTTCTACTAGACAAAGCATTTGAATGCGGAAGTTTCTTGTACCGCGTTCAATATTCCTTTTCTAAAACATTGCGTCCAAACGTTAGTGTACCTCGCCACAGTTTTAAAACTCCCACCGATGGGAACAGGAGACGTAAAAAAAAACGTCTTTTTAGGAAGCGCAGAGATTTTGTTTAAAGATAGCGGTTGAATTTCTTTGTTTATTGGAAGCAAGCTTTCTCTGACGGTGTGTGTCACTCAGGTCAAATCCAACAGGAATTTCTCTGAATGGTACAATGTTTTGCAACCGGACGAGACCTTTGGAATCACTGTACGTTTATTCAAGCTTGAAACTAGATCACGGGTCGATATAATCCTGTTCAGGAAATGAAGAAATCGCCGATGGTAGAAAGATAGTTGTCAGCCAATTTTATCCCATGGTTGTGTGCTGCTGAGCAGAAACAAAACACGGATGTTTGTCCTCCATGCTCGACAAGGAGAAAATATCATTGTCTATTGACTGCCGTTGATATGTACATCTTGTGCGACAGCGAAGCCCCGCTTTCCTAATCTCTGCCTCTCTGCCGGCTATCAATGTTGTCTATCTGCGTGTGAACACAGATCCATCCGGGTTCGCTTGGCCTCGTACACATTAGTCCACAGCTTCATAGATCTGCTCGTGAGATTAGATCATGCCATCTAAATATGAATGCGTTCATTTATCAAATGCAATTAATAGACCAAGGTAATCCCTGTCTGTGCAAAGCAAAAGCGGCAGAGGTAAAACTCTTTTCTGTAAATCACAGTGCAACGGGACCAGCATGCAAGTGACATCATGAGGTTTTGTGTGATGGAATCAAGTCTGCTTTTAATCTGTCTTGGGACTCAACGCCCCAAGCAGAGGAATTTTCCCCGATCTCCTAATAGGACAGGGTCTTGGACCTCTTCCTGGGGGGGGGGGAAGCGAACAAGTTAAGGGTTGGGGGTCAGGACCGGGACGATGGATGGAGGGAGGAAATTAGAAGGAAGGATGATGTGGTATGTCGAAATGGTGTTCCATGATTATGTAGCAATGCTCCACTTGTCTCCAGTCCCCTACACGGACTCGTGAACAGGTTAGTAGGGCCCGATGGATTTGGGCTAATGATTATGTCCCCATTGCGAACCGCCACAAAGGGCGTTATTTATGGACCAGGACTATTACCATTTTTATTCAATAGAAATAAATACATGTGAATGTCAAGGACATTAATACTTTATACGATGAAACTTGTCTACAATTATCTACAAATTACTAAGGTTGGCATGTTCCCCGGACACTTGCGCAATTCCCTCTTATTATTGCAAGAGAAATTCTCTGTCGTAGCCAATGAGGCTCTTTCCGTTCTCCTATATTCTCTATAACCCTTGAGTCTAGATTAAATTACTAAAATCTGTATATGAGAGTTGAGGTTTTGTCCTGGACTAAGCTTTAGTCCCTGTCCATAGATAAGGTCCTAGGACATTCCCAAATGGAAACATACAGCATTAATGCCAATCCCATTACAGTGTATCCTCGTTGATATCACCTCGGTTAGTATCACTACACGTTGAGAACCAAGCTCTACCAGAATCAACCATTTCAACCCTGTTTCAACCCGCTTAATATCCCGACCCGCTTATTACCACGATCTTTGACTGGAAATCATAGTGATATTAACGAGGGTTCACTGTACCGCATAATGCAAATGTTGGATGATCTCCGAGACTGGTGGGATACTGAGATAACCAATAACGTCATGGTTCTATCTTTACATTCTGGAATTCTGAAATGCTTTAGGCGGCTCATTAATCGTCTTCATTGCAATCTATTAAGTAATCTCCGATCAAATAAGCTCAGGAAACGAATTTACAACAAATTTGATGAATCATTAACAACACTCCATTAACATGACTCAGTTCGGAAGAAAATAATAACACTAACGTCAGAATAAATAAATATGACAAGATTATTTCATTTTGGCAAATGAAATCTAGAAGATCATTTAAAGCCATCAAGGCTAAATTCAAAGTTCAGATCAGGTCGTAAATGTTTCAATAACAGAAAGTCACTGACCTTGAAAGACTTTGAATGTCGACTATAGAGCCTGAGGGGTGGCAGAGAGCATTTGAAGTTGAAGAGAATGTTTGCATTTTTGTGTAGAGTTTCAGATTAGTGTTATAGCCTTATAGGTCAATGCAAACCGGGGCTGCTTTCCAATGAGTTCTGTGAATTCGCGCTATTTGTTATAGAGCAATGTGGTCTGACACCAAGCCGTCCAAACTGATTGTACATGTTTAAATACCACATGATCGCACATCTCATAGCAATTCAACATCTATTCATCCCCATGGACCATGGTATATCCCTGGTCTTATATGCAGGCCGCTCCCTGACTATTCAAATTAGTTTTCTTTCGTTCTTATACTGGAAAAGCGTACTTGGTCCAACATTACTTTGAAGTCAAAGAACTCTGCTCAGTTATGACACCGTAAGCTGAACGTGTTTACTTGAATCTTTATTGTTGATTTCATTGACAATCTGCTGCTAGTAACAGATTGAAATACTACAGAGAAAGTATTAAGAAGATCAGTGAGCCGTGGCCACTAAAGAGAGATGTGATTTGAAATTTGCGCAATACTTTGATCTTTCAGCATTTGAGCAACTTTGAACACGTGATGGAATGCGATGGTACAAAGTACCCTGGGTGGAGTCTGTGACCTTGACTTTGACAAGGGGAATTCGACACAATGGGAGCAGACCGCAAGTTGTATCAGAACACAGATTAGAATGGCGCCAGTTCACAACTGCAGAAAAGAACAACATTCATTTTCGTCTCAATTTTAGCTCAAAGACGATGCAGTTTCTACAGACGTCGATACCTCCTTCTGTTATGGACTTATAGGGTTTCATCCAGAAATGTAATTTTATCGATGCTGCTTCATACGTTCGCCGTCCTGCGGAGTAGCATCGGCATCTCAAAATCCTTATCTCGAATAGGAATTTTCAATTTCAAATACTCGAGAGGACAACACTACAGACTTTAGGGTTATGGGTTATGCAAACGGTGTTACCACACAACGCGTATTTCCTCCGGCAAAACGTTCCTGATATATCTTTCCCCTGAAAAGCAAATTTTGTAATACAGTCCCACATTGTTAAAAGGTTTTAACCAAATTTGGATATATTATTCGAAACTTTCCGTTGTGGTCTGGTAGTCTGCCTTCTTTAAGTTTGCAGAAAATTCCACAAACCGCCACACCCGACGTATACATCATTGTAGGACTACTTTATAAAAGCCATCAATTTATCATCATTTTCGCAACATCCAATTACAATATTATTAGTTTATTACATTTGCTGGCAGTAAAAGACATAACCGATTAGGCTTCAAAAGCGCACGTTTGTGTCTGAAGTTTGTTCAGTGTAATCAGAACTTCCAACAGTCTGTAAAAACAAGCAGCCTACAAACGCAAATCACAGCCTCAGTTTGGTACGAGCAGATAGAAAAATTATAAGAAATTTGCAACTGTGATTTTACTGGAAGGAATTCTCACTTTCATCACGCAATGAAGTTGGAAGAATTTCGTAGCAATTGGCGAAAAAGGGAAGAGGCGACACCCTGCCCCTCCCTGGGTATCGAGAACACAATTTGTGGTTGCTAGCTGTGTGGCAAGCCTCAGCAAAGACCAACTATTCTTGCTCCATTGTTCTCCCCCGCACGGACCTTGTTTTCTTCGATCTTCTCTATTACCATGACTACCGACTCCTCCCGTTCCCTAAACTACGTCATCATGAAGGCCATGATCGTAAAGAAGCACAACGAGATCATTCTGTGTTCTAATGACGACGATTTAATTAAAGATCCTTCTATGATCCTTGTAATTACACACCGGCAATAATTAGTTTGGGTTTCAAACTGTCTTCAATCGTTTGCATCTGAAAATTGCTGGAGGGGAGGTTTTGCTTTGTATTCTGGCGTCGCCAAACAAATAATGAGAGGAATTCGTCCTTTTGATTTCCCTATTCAAATTATACATGCGTTGGGTAAAAGGGATTAGCTCCCTCTTGTTGATCTTCGTGTATCGCCCTAAGTGAGTTAAATACAGTTACTTGCGCAATAAGAATTCAGCAATGATGCCAATTATGTCAGTAATTAGGTCTGTGACCTCTGATCTTGCTAATTGCATTATTTATCATGATTTATCATGATCCGCCCACTGTAGTTAGTGCAATCGGTCTGGTGACTAGTTACCAACTTCCACTCTGGTAAACGCAATTCCGATCAACAAAGGAATTCTTCTGTGGGCTCATCACGGGCTCGTTAGATCATTATGGAAGTAGATTTGCTCAGATGTTTCTAAACTCAATAGAGTGAAGGATGTGCCGTAAGGTTGATCATCTGGGCTCATTGAGAAGAATTTTATAAAGATTCAAGTCTTGCGATATAAATGAAATCAAGTTATGTTAAACAATTGCTAACATCCCCTCTTTCACAGTCACATTTCAATTGCGGACACGTTGTTCTACAGTATGTTACTAGACCATGCAGACAAACAGACAATAGAATACCTCGACGGTGTCAGACGTCTCAATGAGCATGAAAGCATTACATAAGCCATCTATCAATAAATCTAGCTACACCCTGCTCCCCTATGGCTACGGGTTTACTACATGCCGCTTTGAATAATTGTGCAGTAGTCTGCTGTTACAGCCATGTTCACAGCACGTGCGCGGATGTACAGTGGTAAAAGGAGCAAGCAGTTTGGCAATTAATTGAATTTAGTTAGGCAATTCTTAATTCTAACTGTAATTAGTAACTGGCATAAGAAATTATGTATACATTTTTATCTGGTATGCAAATCAGATGATTATTATATATTTATGGTATAGTTTAATATCCGAATGCATCATTGAATTATGTTAACCTATGTCCTGCTAGTGACGTGTATAAACGTTTTCGAAGCAAGTCAAAAGTAGCAACACATAACCAATCAGATAGCTAGTCCTTAGCAAGCAACCAATCAGCAATTGGTGAAGCGACTTCAAGTCTTCATTTAAATAATTTTACGAGCAGGACAGGGGTTAATTTGATTGACTGCATTATATTGGGAACGAAATCAAGTTAGGCATATCTACTACAGATCCATTTCTGATGATCCGTAGGAATGAAATACCATTGAGAGCATACAAGACCGATCCGCTTCGAAGATCCTGATTGAAGGATTAGAAAACCCTGTATGAAATATCATGCATGCTGATGTGATCTTTTGGATTCTTTTTTTTCCTTAATTTTCCTTTGCCCTCTTTTATTCAAATACAAATGTTAATTAAAAACACTAATATAAACGATTACTCAACTTTGGCGAATGTGCAATCTGGGTTCTTATTCATAGACCGGGACTAAAGCGTCGTAGTCCGAGACTAAACATCTGTAATCTGGACTATTATGCGGCTAAAACTTGTATGTGGGACTTGGGATTCAGTCTTAGACTATGCGTTAGTCCATGAACACGCGACCCCTAGCATCAGGTGGCTTTCAATTGGGAAGTCAGATCACACCAGTCAGATGCTGCTGAGCAAAAACATAGCACTAGAATGAAAGTCAAGTCGAACAAGGTCGATTTCATCGCAAACTTGAGCTTAGCAATCCAGCGTGGAAACGTTGAGAACGTCCGCGGTACATTTGCCCAAATTGAATGATTTTACAAATAAGTGAAATTAATTTTAATTTTATATCCCACTTAGTTTTTTTATAAAAAATTTGTATGTTACAAACACATTAAAACATTGAAGCAAGAACAGGATATAGTTCCTGTCGAAAACATGTCAAAATCCTTATGCTATATCGTGATTAAAAAAGCTGCCAGCAACGTTCACGACATTGGTAATAGCATTGAAACTCTCGTCGCGTCACACCCAAGCAACTAAAGGCATCAATAATTCACTGTTGCGGCTTCGCGTTGCGCCCTAATTCCATGCCAATGAACTACGGTTCTAAACATAACAGGCTATCTCGTGCAATGCGATGACATCGGGGTGCACTGTCGCTTGGTGCGTTCAAGTCGTACTCATCGTTCATATTGTATTTACTGACTCTGCTCTAAGCACAAGTTCGTACGTCATGGGAGGTGCTCATTCGCAACCACGCAGGCGCAGATCAGCAGGTATAGACGACATTATATTTATTTGAATATTATTCCAGCAGTAATATTTTTATTATAATTATATACAGTTCTTGAATTATTGTATCTGTATAACATTGTACAGTAGAATAAAGCAGAGACATGATGAATGACTAGAATGAGGGATACACAGAAGAACAATTTAGATCTCAAAGTTTATTAACATTAGAAGATTGCCACGGTGAAGTTTGGATGAGAATTATTGACTCAAGCATAGCAGCTATAAATGTTAGGCAATGATATGAGGTAATCATTCGTTCTTATTTCGATTGAACAGATCCACTCGTGACCTACGTCAGTTTACTGAATGACAGAAATTCAAAGGAGCATAGAACAGACTCGTTCAAGAGCAGTTCGATCTTGTTGCGACGAGGCCAGGCGTTTCATGTCGAGGCTCACCTAGATGTGGATTATAATCCTTCTAAGCATAAATTCCATATCGAGTTGGAGACTGGTCACAAGCCTAGAGAATTCGATCGCTCCAAGATTGTTATTCCATTGGTTAAGAATATCGAACCGAAAAAATGGGGAAGTATGGTGACTGGAAAAGATGGCAAAAAATTGACGTTGAAAGTGAATATACCACCGGATTGTATCATTGGCAGATACAGATTGAATGTTGAAAGTCACAAGGGGCAATTGCTTTACCAGCACGATGCACCCGTTTTCATTCTGTTTAATCCGTGGAGTGAAGGTAAGCAATGGTCCTGTTAAAGCGTATACAGCCACCATCACAAACCACATAGTAATATAGTTACATTCACCAGGGCAGCAATGTCGTACATTTGATTTTTTCTTAAATTTTCCCGTGAGCCAGTCATGGAGCTTTAAGAAGCATTGTTTTGATTTATGATTTGACTTGATTGACATGGGCTCGTTCGTGGTACAGTAACGTGCCTTCCGATGAGAAAATGAGACCAGGGCTTGGAAGTGAAGCCTACCAAGTTAAACAATGCGACTATTAAGGAATAATCAGTGAAATTAATGTTAATTTATATTTCCAAAGAAAGCCACACTCGCGAGATAGGTTTTAACACACATTCTATGTTCCTTCTAGGAGGGGGCAAGGGGATATTCTTGTGTGTCTGCCTCCCCTTCCCCTGCAGTGAACTGATGACGAATGTGCTATTATATATTCATAGATGATGAGGTCTACATGCCGAACAAAGCGTGGTTGGATGAATACATCATGAACGACCAAGGCGTTCTATTCCAGGGTTCAGCATCTCACATAACTCCATTCAGATGGTACTACGGTCAGGTAAAATAAACAAGAAATTTAACACAAATTCATATCAGCTGCTTTCAAGGACATTGATAATTAACAAAGTGCCTAGAACTTCCGTCGGTTTAGGTTAAGTCAGACCTTCAACAAACTCAAATCTCAATACAGTCAAACCTGTATTAGTGGCCAGTAGCTCTATAGAGCAGCCACCTGTGTATAAAGACCACTCTTCATAACCCCAAAAATGACATTTTCTATAGAAATCAACCTGGACCGATTGGCCACATGTCTATGAAGGTCATTTTCTTCAGGTCCCAGGGATGACCATTATAGACAGGTTTCACTGTATAATTCTACAGTATCTCCATTGCTTACACAGTTTGAATCAGTTGCTTTGGACACGGCGTGGGAGCTATTGCGTCACACCAACATTCGCGGCAGAGACACAGCAAGAGAGGTTGCAAGGATAATTTCAGCAAAGGTGAGCTAACGAGCCTGCAAAAACAGAGCAACGTGAATAAGAAAGAAACGAAAGAAAAGCAATTGTGTGGTAATAATTCCTCGAAGAACTTCAAATAATAGTGCATGATTTCTGCCTCTAAATATTATTATTATGTAATGCCTTTATTTTAAGTTACTTTTTACTTGGCATCTTTAGGGCAAATTCTGCACATAATATATACTGTACTATTGCAGGATTGCTATTCCGAAGAGAGGTGCGAGAAAGGAGGATTTTTAATTTGCAGAAAATCATTAACTTCTTTGTACTTTTGAATTCTAGAGTGACTACTCTAGGGCTTTGTTTATAATTATGAGATATCTGGTTATGCAAATCATAGCATCTTAATCTGATTTTAAAGCATGTTGAGGTTTTGTCAGGCAGCGTGTCTCGCGCAAGCACTGCAGAGTTCAGTGACCAACAATAATAAAACATGATAGTGCTCACAATGAGGGGCGTCTTGACATATCAGTTGTCTCTAGGCAACTATTGGCGTATCTCGAGTTGAGAATTACGAAATTCATAATATTGAGCATTCGAGCGAACCCTTCATAGCCAAAGAGACAATCCTGGCCGTTTGATATCAGTGAACTGAATAGTCTTCAATGGTCAAGATTGGATCAAACATCTGTCGTTCTACATTGATTCTTCACAATGCTATTAAGCTTTTGATGGCTACGGATCCTCCTTGTCTGTATTTCGTATGACAGACCATGCTTATACACACTACGCCCATCTCTTCACCACAACAACACTCTGCCCATGTTTACGTAAAAAGTTACGCCGCAGAATCGGACCCAATAAAAATAATGGGTGGGATATGAGTTCATGACCGACATCCAAATGTAGTAAAATTTAAAGCTTCTTCGTTTTCCTGCAGGTTAATGCCAACGACGATGGTGGGGTTGTTTTAGGCAACTGGGGCAAAGACTATTCTGATGGCGTAGAGCCCTGGGCATGGACAGGGAGTCCAGCCATCATGGAAGAATACTTGAAGACAAGGCGCCCTGTCAAGTACGGGCAGTGCTGGGTGTTCTGCGGAGTTTCAACTACACGTAAGCAATCGAGACAGCTCATGCATTTTAAGCACTAATATACTATAAAAGTACTTTACTTATTGCCTGCAACTTATGAATAACTATTCTGAAGTAAAAAAACTAACAAAGTCTTGAAAAATATATATAATAATTTAAATGAACAACCAATTGCAATAAAATGGTAAAAGCAATCGTATGAAAGCCCTAAATTCAATCTCCGTTGCAAGTATTTGAAGTCACTAAGCAAGGAGAATCATTAGGGCTAATCTCAGGTGCGGTTCTCCTGTTTTACTGACGCCATTTCATTTTCGTTTGATTAACAGTCTTGAGAGCTCTTGGAATTCCAACGCGATCAATAAGCAATTTCAATTCTGCTCACGACACGGATGCCAATTGCACCTATGACAGATACTACGATGAGAATGGCGAATTTCTTCCTGGTGAATCGGGTGACTCAACATGGTATGATGCCCATCAAATGATTGAACTGTATTATTGCATTGCCAATCAAAACGCAATCAAACCTGTCTCTAACGACCGCATTGACCTTTTACGTACATGTTGACTTCTGTAGAAAGGGTTGGTCGGCTGGTAGTCATCACTAGACCGAGCTAGACCAACTTAGACCAGGTGCTATGAAAGGCTGACGTATTAGTCAAGGCGTGGTCCGTCTAGCGGTTAAGATATGTTTTGATCAATCAGGTGTCCTGGGTTCAACTCCTGGCCCATGCAGGCCACACCAATGTGTGCATTCGCTGTGTGCATCTCGCGTGGTATTATTGGTCTATGGCTCCAAGGGAGACAACCAATTGACTTACATCGCTGAATTCGTTAACAATGAAACGTTTATTCTTTTGCCTTTGCCTAATACTGCTTGATTAAATGATGGAATGATTTCTAAAACACACCACTGGAGATGAAGATACAGATGACATCAGTACTCAGTTATTCATTACTGACTAAGACATGTAGCTACACCGGGAAAGGGAAAGAGTGGAAGCATATGCCTGCTTAGATTTCATCGCTGTTCCGCGATCTTGAGCACCTTCGTTCTTCTTTGCAGGAATTTCCACTGCTGGAACGACAGCTGGATGTCGCGCCCAGATCTCCCGCCAGGCTACGGGGGCTGGCAAGCGGTGGATGCGACACCCCAAGAAAAGAGCAACGGTAAGTGCGAAGCCACAGAAAGGCAGACAGACAGACAGACAGACAGACAGCCAGAGTTGCTTGAGCAATCTGTTAACAAGAAAGCAGTAGCTATCTAGATAGTAAAACACTTTTCGACATTCATGCGCTTTTCTTCGACATCCGACCAGTTCAGATTTCCTTTTTGTCGTTATGTTTCAGGCTTGTATCAGTTGGGTCCAGCTCCCTTGAAGGCGATCAAGGAGGGCAATGTTGACATTAAATACGACAGCAGATTCGTCTTTGCAGAAGTCAATGCTGACACTGTCTACTGGGCGAGAAGTGGTCCGAACGAGCCGTTCGTTGCCGTTGACATCAAACGCGCCCTGATCGGTAAGGAATTCGTGACGTTTTCAGTTGCAACATAAACAAACAAATTGCGCAATATCGTTATGATAATGGCCCTGATATCATGCCAATTAACTAGCTCGAAAGTGTTCAAATTCTATGGAATAGGAGCGACAAGCTGGTGGCATCTTCAAGCGATCTATGGGTAGAAATATCCGTTTCCCATTTATTGAGCACCCAACTCCCTGCCTTGAGCGGCCAACTATAATTATATTGATCCCTGTGATAGTTCTGTAGACAGGCTTAATTTCACAGTTTGTTTTGCCAATAATGAAGTGATGCATATAACAATTGTTATTTCAAACCCTGTGAACCTTGGTTCTCCAACATCAGGGCAAAAGATCAGCACCAAAGCCCTTGGCAAGAACAATTGGCAGCGCATCGACATCACAGATGATTACAAATACAAAGAAGGATCGTCACACGAACGGATCGCAGTTCGAAGGGCGCTAAGGATGTCGGGAAGCACCTTGACAACGGACGCTCCACAGGAGATCACATTCGCCTTGGATCACAGGCCAAAGGTCATGGTGAACGATGATGTCGTGATGCGCGTTAACATGCGCAACGTCAAAGGAGACAAGCTCACCGTCAAAACGACCATCGGCGCCAACGTCGTCATGTACAACGGCATGGCCATCGACAGGCTGGCGTCACGGTCTGCTGAAATGACCATCAATGGATACGCAGGTACAGTAACACCAGACAGACAGACAGACAGACAGTATCTACAGCGATCAGCCCTCGGGGGCCGTTGTATGCAGGTGTTTGCATTGACAGTGAAACTTCGTTAAGTATCACTTTATAGTTTTCCGGTCAAAAGTTGTGACAATAAGCGGCTTGCGCTATTAAGCGGGTGCAAATAGTTGACTCTGATAGAGCTTGGTTCTCAAACTGAAGTGATATTAATTAAGCGGGTTGTGATTTTAACAGGGTTACACTGTATAAACACAATGTATTGCTGACTGCCATCTGTTTGTCATTTGAACAGAAATGAAACCACAGTCGAATTTGGAGATTACAAAAATCCGAATTTTATCGGATAAATGATTATCAGATAAAATAGAAGTGGTCTGCAATGCCGGATCCGCTTAATAGGATTCAACTGCCAAACCTGTCTTGAGCGACCATCAAAGCGATTGATATGAAATGCTCTTCTTCGAGAGATGTTGTATCATTCATTACTGAATTGATTTAATGTTAAATTTCTAAACGTCATCTCATTTTGTTATATATAACTAGTGACTCTTGCAGCTAAAGATTTAACCATTTCATTAATTGATGTCCTGAGTGCCATCATGGTGCCATTCAGCACAGATTTCAAGTCACACTGTCTTGTTTTTAGAATGCGCGGACTTGCAGTGCTGCTGTACGATATATCCATTAGTTTGACCATCGTCTCTGTTCACTTTCAGCCCGTTCTCAAGCAGTCATCTTTCCAGCTCGGCTCTATCTCGCGTTTCTACACGACAACCCCCGTATTCGTTTTCACGTCATGTGCCAAGTTCAAGAGACAGGGCAGGTGTTCGTCGAAGAAGAAATCGTCGTAATTGAACGCCCTGAGCTGGCGTTTGAGGGCTTGTTCAAAAGATTCACCGAAGGACAACCGATGTCATTCTATGTGACAGTCCGGAACCCATTACAGCAGACATTGACTGATTGCTCGCTCAGGCTCGATGGTAATTTGATGGACAGTCGCTTGATTTTACCTCAAAGGTAAGTCAGACATCGTTTACAATCACTGGTGTCCTAAGAGACTTTCGAAATGGAGGCGGAACTGCAGTCCTGCAGTCGAGCACTGTACATGTTCTGGTTGTATTAACTGTGACATGATATGTGAATATGTTGCCATTGAAGGGATGTCAGAGCGGGCGAAACTTTACGCATGCCAGTCAACATGGTACCAGAGGTAGGCATAAAAATTGAAAAGGAGAAGGGAGGCTGATGACGTCATAATTGATAACGAGGTTCATTTGATTGTAATTTCACTTGCTCTCGTGTATTTAGTTTACAGGTCGTCGAGATCTGATCGTTTCGTTCACTTCGCGTCAGCTGGGTGGCTTCCGTGGCGCAACTTACGTCGATGTCAATGAAAGAACAACACGATCAACAACAACAACAACAACAGCAAACTGGGGCTATTAGGCCTCAACATGGAAGACCAACACAGCACAAGGGAATTACACAAACAACAACAAATAGCAATAAAAATAATTAAAAATTATCAACAACAATAGCAACTTGTGATATACAATAAAACGACAACAATAACAAAGTCAGCATAATTATCATAGATACAACAACAACAACAACAACAACAACAAAAATAATAATAACAACAACAACAACAACAACAACAACAACGTTAAACTAGTTTATTTTATTATTTACATTAACTAACTATTTATTGTAAATTATTTTAGGCTAGAAGTAAATGTAAAATGTTTTACCTATTTCCGCCTGCCATCAGTGTTTTATTAATGACGAAGAAAAACAAATGCAGCGTAATAAAATCAAATAGAAACAACAACAACGAGAGCATTCATAGAAGTGTGACAAACAATCTCAAGCAAATGTAATTCACCAGGAATTTATTGACTGAAAATGGAGCACTCCAAACTGCTCTAAATATGAACATAAAAGGGATATCTCTATATTTACATGTGTTTCCTATCTCCTACATTGGGTGCTAATCTTTTCTACGTGTCAATAGGTTTACAACTATCTAAATATTTGACTGACACATTCTCACACAGCCTTGATTGAATGATTTAATAATTCAAACTGTATGGCTGCTGATTTCATGCAGTTGTCTTAGTGTCAGTGCTACATTGCGTATATGGAATCATGATGGAATAGCGTTATGCATATGTCAACCGTGTAATTCCATCCCACCTCTTTCTCTCTTGGGTAATCCAGAAACCACGAAGCAATGTCTGCTTTGACACCAGTCTTCATGGTTCATCATTGGGTGAACACAAATTAGCATGAAATTGTAATATTGTACATGGAGTTGTGTCTTGCTAAGAAAGAGTAGGTAGTCGCAGTAAAGTGTCTTCACTGGAGGTCCAATATGCAGCACTCATCATCTTCAATATAAAATATTCCTCTCCAAGAAATGGGATGTCACAGTCAGTTGGCAACAGCAGAAGAAAAGTACGTCAGTCCCAGCACTCCCCGTCATCATCTGGTACTCGATCGTAAACAACCGTTGATTGACAGTCATCAGTTTCATTGTCACTTGACTCAGAGCAACTGCTTGACACGGACGACCGCAGCCGAGGTGCTAACAACAGCGAGGCATCTTCGGATAATTGGAACTCTCCTTGCACAGTTGATCTACAATTATAGATAACATTTAAATTATGCGTCTCTTCATGCCAAGCGAAAGCGACCACTACTGTCGGTGTGGTCTAAGGGCTAGTATGTGTGGCTGGCTCTCAAACGTACTGGGTTCGACTCCCAGCCCTATCGTCCGACGCACATGTTTGCTATGTCTTTTGTGATTTCAATTGTCGAGGGCCCCAAGGGAGACAAGTCATTGGCATATTGGGATACCTCGTTAAATAAAGTGACATTTACATTTACATTTTGCTCGCAATAGGTCAAGAAGTGCTTTGCACATTAACGCGTTGAAGGCTACCGTTAAGATATATGACCCCTGCAGGTGTCAATTATCGCAAATAATAATAATAGTAACAGTATAGTTTACGGTTTCTAAAGATGCTTAAGTAATATCTACAATGTTCTCCTTAACTTCATCAAATGTATATTTCTATGGCATATAGTTCACACCTCTTAAAAGCTTTATATTCAAGTTGGATCTTCAAAAGACATTGTTATTATGTAAACCTGTACCACATCCTCTATTTCTATATTGCATTATTAATTCATGTACACTGTTACCGTCAAACCTGTATTAGCGGCCACTCTTCATAACCCAAAAATGACATTTTCTATAGAAATCAGCCTGAACAGAAAGGCCACCTGTCTATAAAGGTCACTTTCCTCAGGTCTCAAAGGTGACCGTTATAGACAGGTTTCATTGTATTGAAATCAAATTTCAACAGCCACACATCTGGCTGCAAATCCTCAAACTTTAGTAGTTTCTATGATGTTGAACTTGAGGCTCCTAAGCGAGAGAATCTATTTACAGTGAAACCTGTCTACAACGGTCACCTTTGGGACTTGAGAAAAATGATCTTTATAGACAGGTGGCTTTTCTATCCAGGTTGATTTCTATAGAAAGTGTCATTTTGGGGTTATGAAGAGTGGCCTTTATACACAGGTGGTTGCTCTATAGAGGTGGCCGTTAATACAGGTTTGACTGTATAACTTCCATAACTCACTTGAATAATTCCATATTATCGTCACATAATGTCTTGATGCCATGGAAACCAAGTAAATATGATAAAGGTAGAACAAGAGTGTCTTCATCAAGTGTACTCTCACTTGAGTCACCATGACAACCAACGTCTTGATTCTCGTGAATGTAATCTTGACAATGTGTGTTGATGACGTAGTTCGTTTCAGCGATGATCTTGTCTCGTAGAGATGATTTGTCAATAGCATGGGGATAAATGATTTCTGAAATCTGATAACACAAATCAATGACTTAAATCAATTAATCAACACGAAACAAACCGATAATGAGAGCTTTGAAAATTAAGTTCCATACTTTTGTGTAAGCGGAATGTTTTCTTTCAATGTCCAAGTCTGAAATAATAAATCAACAAAAACTGGAGACCGGTAAAATTGACCCAGCAGCATGTTAGTTGATGAATCTTGACTAATTAATTGTCTGTTGTTAACTAACGATGCAATCAGGACAAGCATCTATCCATCCATCACGAGCTGGAGAGTAACTGAGTAAGCAATAGAGGAAACAGACATGTATTCACACATGCATCTATTCATGGTTTTCATCATCTTCTCTGTTGGAATAAGTCATTCCATCGACCAGATCAACTGTGCAGATGTCTTGAGTGTGGTCTGTCTGCATTGGATATTTACCACATTTTGCATTGCTGCTGTGTCGATTCAGTATCGTGTTTTGTAACATCGAAAGACGAGAACATATTAATGTAATCACTGTACATACCCAAATGTTTAACAAAACTTGGATGCTTGTATTATAGATGCTGCCTATTGTGGGCAAAATAAAATATCACATCTATCCATCCCTTGGACTGACAAAGTGCCCAACGCCGAACTAGCACGACGTGCCGGCAAGTAGAAGACGCTGACGTATGCCAGTGTCCTGCAGAGGCGTCTAAGCTATCTTGGCCATATCAACAGGCGAGAAGATGGCTTCCTTCCCAAGGTGGTCATTAACACCATGCCCGATGGAAGGAGAGGTAGACCGGTCCTCTCATGGTGGTCAGATATCGGCCGCAACACAACGATCACCCCCGCCAGCTCTATCCACGAAGCAGAAGATCGAGAGAAGGGGCAACACAATGTCTCTGAAAGCTGCCATCAAATGGTGCTACGATCGAATCGGCCACGCTAACATACATACACATCTATCCATCCATCCATACGTCCGTTCGTGGAGACAGACCGGCAGGCATACTTTCATCTATTTCTAGACCAAGGCTTAGAAATAACAGATTTATAGGAGGGTCCATGCTCCTCTAACAGAAGGTAAACTATACTGTATGATTTTGCATGTGCACTAGCATTTAATGCCTTCCTCTCTAAGAAATTATAGAAAAATAGAACTACTAGGTCTAGCATAGATAAAGAGAGCTGTTATGCAAATGGGCAAATATATTACCTGGGCAATTAGTGGTGAGTCCAACATCATTAAATCTCTCAAACAACGCCATCTGCGAACAACAACCCAAGTCCTCAGATCCAGGAGGCCCCTCGCCAATACCAGAGAATGTGACAGAATAGGAATATCTTGTTGCTATGTCATTTGCCCTGAACACAATACGACACATACTTAACAGATCAATCACTCATCAACCAATATCTGCCCCTGGATTCTATTCCACAGAAACAGAGATCACAAACAAACAAACAAACAAACAAACAAACAAACAAACAAACAAACAAACAATGCAATAACTCTAACGACTACAAAATCAATAATTATTGCATAATAACTTGAATATCTTGATTTTTTTCAACATTGAAGCAATTCTCTTACCACATTTCAAATTCTGCTCTAGACCATTCAAATTTGTGGTCCCAATGTCTGAAGCCAGTGAAATTGTCAAACAAAACATTGAAATCAGAATTGGGAGTGGTGACAATGGCGCACTTTGGTTTCAAACAGCCAAAGACAGCTTCTGGCACTCGCTGCAGGCAGTTTTCATGAAGGTGTTCGATGCTGTAAATGAATCCAGAGTGAAAAGCAAAGGGCATAACAAGACTAGACCGGTTGATCTCATGAACATGTGGTTTCTTTATCCTAGCTATAATCAATGAAAATGAAAACAACGGCCAACAAGGTGAAGTCCACTTAAAAAACTAAAAGGATCATAGGTCGAATCTGTCATCAGGGACCATCTAATGGATCAACGGAAAATGGTCTTAACCTTTCAAGACCACTTGAAGGTAGTCTCT
>OFHS01000164.1:42532-56261 GCA_900245855.1 Calvadosia cruxmelitensis
CAGGTGGCAAGACAAGTTGGATTGTATCAAATTAAATCAAGGTTAAAACACTTCCACGAGATCATTAATAGCCAACTTTACTGTTACTCAAATGCTGTTTCCATGACAGAAAGAAACCAATGCCTCTGACTCAGGTAACAGAGGGTGTCCCAAGGCAGAACAATGCACATGCCCCACAAGAGATAAGGGGATGATGGCAAAGTAGTTTACATTACACAAAGGACAATGACAGTCAGGATTGTCACAACAAATGCTAGAAACGATGAGCTTACATTTCTATCATGGTCAACAGGTCAACCTCAAAGAACTTTTCCTGGGAATCAGGCTGATCAATTGATCCTGAAAAAGCAATAATATCACAGTACTAGTGCACATGTTTAATAAAAGTTCCGTAGATTCTTATAGGAATTCAGAAAGATAAAACAAAAATCTTATTCGATTGATTTTATATAAATGTCTTGCTGTGAAATCTCAGCTTGTGAAATTACGCATCTAAGCGGTCCTATGTTGAAATTATGACCACATCTATTTTTATGGAGCAAAGGGTCCACAGACAGCAACCAGACTTTCCTGTGCTTAAAAGAATTACAGTTGATGTTTACAATACATTGTCACATTATCAAGAGAGGCAAAGAGAGGCGGTTGCTTAGCATTTCCACCGGGAAAAACAGGCTCCTGGTTCCCTATACAAATTGCTTCATGCCTATTCAAGCATACCTTTTTGAAAAAATGATTTGAGATTATACAGTGACGTTGTAGAAGGACAAAGATGGAGGCTTTCACATTCCATAATCCACATATACATATACAGTAAAACTCGGTTAATATCACCTCGGAGATTATTACATCTCGGTTAGTGTCACGGAAAGAGAAATTCCACTTGCCAGTCCCTAAGCTTTATTCTTATTCTACTTCAATGTGTTCACCTCATTAAGAGTGACAAATCCAAGAAAATTTGTCTTGTGTTGCTTGAATCTCTACATAATAGCTCTGTTTGATGTTGATACAGAGTTTGCAGTTCTGCGGCCTGCTTTTGTTATTGTTTGAGCCGTTTCTGCAGAATTAGAGGTCTGAGTATGAGACTCGGTTATTGTCACGACTTGGATAATATCACATTTTACCATTTTCCCGAGGGTGTGATATTAACCGAGTTACATTGTATTTGATTGATACGTCGCTGGTCCACCACAGGGAAAGCTTCAAGGAGTACATATGGTCGTTGGTGCTAGAGCTCTTTATCAATCATCATTATCATTCATTGTGAAACAAGTAAGCCATTGGCTTTTTTCATCGGGCACATACATCATAAAGAAGGGGAGAGTTACATACTGTATAGCATGTTAACATCAAATGGGTTTTAAAAATGAGAAGCTATGTCGTGAGATACAGCGTAGAAGACAGAACAGATGGAGTTGTTGATACAACGAGGTACAAACGGCAAAGAGGGTACAGTGAAACCTGTCTATAACGGTCACCTGTGAGACCTGAGGTAAATGACTATAATAGACAGGTGACCTTTCTGGACAGGTTGATTTCTATAGAAAGTTCTATTTGGGGGTTATGAAGAGTGGCCTTTGCACACAGGTGACTGCTCTATCGAGGTGGCCGCTAATACAGGTTTGAATGTAGTAGCAAGATGATACCTCTACATATTCTTACGATCACATGATTATACAATGACGACATCAAGTTCGCATCAACCACTCGTCAGCCACTACAATGTCTTGCAGCAAATGGAGTTTCACCTCTGTGAATACATTTCTTACATTGTAATTTGCAACTTGTTAGATTTTCCGAGTACTTTTAATTGTACCCGTGATAGTTAAAATTCTCCAGAATAATTGTAGTTCGTTACGTTTACAAAAGTATTGTTAAGAGTCCTGTTCTAGAACTTTATGGTAACATTTCAAATTACTTATGGGAGGTAAAATGCAATCAACAAGAAAACGATTTTACATGCAACAGCAACATCACGTTCATCCGTGGTATAAATTGGTTACAGTTACAAGATACTCTTGCACAAAAGCAGGTAAGGTCCGTAGTTGTTACAAAATATAATAATTATACGTATCTTAGTTACTTTTGTATTTGTCAGTCTTAGTCACAATCTCGCTCATTACTCACCATGGTAGATGGCAATGCTGAGTGGTGTTGGTCGTTTAAACAGGTGATCTGTGATGAGTGGCTCAAGTAAAAACTTCTTGCATTCAAGCAGGTCATGATCAATGTCAACACCATACAATTGCTCAACTTGTGGACATACATCTCTGAGATGAAGTAGCAGCTTCAGCTCAGCACAGCCAATGTCCAGTACCTTAAACATATAAATAGGCCACACGTCTAACATAAAACACATTACAGTTTCATTACAGTCTGCACACTTTCAAGGTTAGTTAGCAGTACAGCACCATACTGAAGAGCAGAGCTGTAACGTAATTTGTTACAAATCACTAATTACATGTAGTTGTTACTTTTTTGAGTAATTTGTAACTGTAATCGTTACTTTTCTACCAAAGTAACTGTGGCTGTAATTCGTTACAAATACTTGCTGTAATTTGTAATTGTTACTTTTAAGGTAAACCTCCGTTACAAGTGATTTTACAAATATCGTATCCTTACAAATGGTGAATTTCAGAGAATATTACGCCTGCGGCCTACAAGTGTTTCTCAAGAGGGAGCTTTGTTGCTGATTGGGGGCACTCGACAGCACAACAGACGACGTGTTAATCCACGCGTGTTTTATTCCACGCTAGGCCTTAAGGAGACTTGAGTCAGAGTTAAACTCTGTAATATAATTTTTATGAGTACAGTCAAAACTTTATTAGTGGCCACCTCTATAGAGCAGCCAGGTGTCAATAAAGGCCACTATTCATAACCTCAAAATGACACTATCTATAGAAATCAACCTGGACAGAAAGGCCACTTGCCTATAAAGGTAATTTTAGGTCCCAGAAGTGACCATCATAGACAGGTTTCACTGTACAGTATGAAATTAGATACTTGTGAACTGTGATCATAATTATGGCCATCTGTTCCTTCTGCGGTTTTATTTTCCACTTGTCAATTGCAACTCTTGAGTCACTACTTTTCTTTTCAAATTTTCTGTCGCGCGCTGTGGAGTATGGCGTCCTTTCTCAAAGAGCTACGGGATTCTACAGTTATCGCGGAGGCAGAAAACGATATTGCTGATGGATTTGTGCAAGCATCTGTGCCTCAGTTGCCTGTAATTTGGAAATTGGCGTGGCGCAGCCAAAGAAATCTAAAGAAGTTGGTACTAAACACTACTAAAAATCCCTGATCTTGGCGGGGCGCAAGCTTGGAGCAGCACTGCCTGGCGTAATCTTCGGCGTACGAAAAACGAACTTTCCAGTAAGGCCATACACAGTAACACAGAATTGACAGAACAGTATACAGCCTGCTTGAAAGTTTGTTTCTCGTACGCTGAAGATTACGCCAGGCACTGCTGCTCCAAGCTCCTGACTGAATTTCATGTAGTGCGCAGGGAATTAATTCCCCGCGCAGATTGACGTCCTAATCCGNCCTAATCCGTACCTGCGCAATTATTCATGGAAGACGCCCACACCGCGCAATTTGTAGAACAAATTTAACAAATTTACACTAAATAAGCAATTTTCTTACATATACTGCTAATTTCTATTGTTTAATTTTGTCTTGTGCGGAAAAATCCGCGCAGTTTGAGCCGCACAAAACTCGAAACTTCCCAGCGCAAAATGCAAAGAATGCAATTGGGGCAGTGTTTACTACCAACTTCTTCAAATTTCCGTGGCTGAACCCCGCCAATCACCAATTACAGGCAAGCTACACGCCGAAGATCTTTGACGTAACCTAAAAACTTTCCAGTAGGGCAGTCAGGCAGCCTGGAGGCTGGACCCTACTGGAAAGTTTGTAGGTTACACCGAAGATTCTTAGTGGAAAGTTTTTTTTTTTTTGTACGCCGAATACTGCGCCAGGGACCCCAGTGGAAAACATGTATGTTGCGCCGAATAGCCTATCTTCGGCGTGGAGCAGAGGTCCTGTGCCAGGAACTGGCGTACAGCGGCATTTCTTACNAAGTTGGATTGTATCAAATTAAATCAAGGTTAAAACACTTCCACGAGATCATTAATAGCCAACTTTCCTGTTACTCCAATGCTGTTTCCAGGACAGAAAGAAACCAATGCCTCTGACTCAGGTAACAGAGGGTGTCCCAAGGAAGAACAATGCAAATGCCCCACAAGAGATAAGGGGATGATGGCAAAGTAGTTTACATTACACATAGGACAATGACAGTCAGGATTGTCACAACAAATGCTAGAAACGATGAGCTTACATTTCTATCATGGTNTGACGTCCTAATCCGTACCTGCGCAATTATTCATGGAAGACGCCCACACCGCGCAATTTGTAGAACAAATTTACACTAAATAAGCAATTTTCTTACATATACTGCTAATTTCTATTGTTTAATTTTGTTTAATTTTGTCTTGTGCGGAAAAATCCGCGCAGTTTGAGCCGCACAAAACTCGAAACTTCCCAGCGCAAAATGCAAAGAATCCAATTGGGGCAGTGTTTACTACCAACTTCTTCAAATTTCCGTGGCTGAACCCCGCCAATCACCAATTACAGGCAAGCTACACGCCGAAGATCTTTGACGTAACCCCCAGTGGAAAACATGTATGTTGCGCTGAATATCTTCGGCGTGGAGCAGAAGTCCTGCGCCAGAAACTGGCGCACAGCGGCGCAGGAGATTTGAGCAGTTGGTACTAAACACTGCTAAAATTTCCGTACTTTGGCGTGGCGCAGGCTCGGGACAGCACTACCTGGCGCAGTCTTCAGCGTACGAAAAACAAACTTTCCACTAAGGGACGTAACCTAAAAACTTTCCAGTAGGGCAGTCAGGCAGCCTGGAGGCTGGAGCTGGACCCTACTGGAAAGTTTGTAGGTTACACCGAAGATTCTTAGTGGAAAGTTTGTTTTTTTGTACGCCGAATACTGCGCCAGGGACCCCAGTGGAAAACATGTATGTTGCGCCGAATAGCCTATCTTCGGCGTGGAGCAGAGGTCCTGTGCCAGGAACTGGCGCACAGCGGCATTTCTTACCTCCTTTGCTCCTCTGTGATTCGCTACTTTACTCACTGCTTCATATCTCTGCTTATAGACAGGAGGATCGAATGAGAGACCCGGTAAAACATCGTGATCTTCATCCTTTTGTTGACAAGCACCGCCATCTTCCTTCTCCGCCATGCTTATCAACCCTCGTAGTCTTCAGTCTACTCACGAAAAAGAGGTAAGCACAGTCACACTGTACTTCGCTGGAGAGCACCTTCATCCGATACCAATAATGGGAAATCGTGTCGGGAAATACGGGAAATGTTTAAAACGAATAAAACGATTGACGGAAGAAAATCCGGGTAACCAGGACGAGCGACGCGTTGGTTGAAATGCCGGTAGTCAATCGCGCACAGTCGCACACACAGACAAAGGATAACGTACAACGCAAGTGTAAAACTTCAAACATGTCGGTATGACTTCGAGAATCGTGAGGATTCAGATCCAGGTTTTGGTACATATTTTTATTTTAAAATTAAAAGCTTGGTGGTAGAGTTTATCGCCCATTTACACAATTAAGCTGAGAGGTAGCAACTCAAGCTGAGAACAGGAAGACAAAAAAGTACAGTGTACTCCACCAGTACCATTTCCAGCCGATTGGAATGGAGACTCTTGGTTCGTACGGCGAAAGCGCCAAAGCGTTCATTTACGAACTCGGTAGTCTTTTGATAAAGCGCTCCGAAGATTCAAGGGCCAGAACCTTCCTAGATGAATATTGGTATTTTAACCAAGCTGTGTAATTTTTAGGAATAGGGTTAGTTTTTTTTAACCCTTAGATGTTTATTTATAAATAGTTCGTAAATAGAATGTAATTTTAGAGGTATTTTTTAATTGAAGATATTATTTAGCTGAAAGGTTGTATTCTCCTACAATTCAGGCATTTTGTTAGGCCTGCTCTCACTCTCAGCATACTGTAGTCCGCGTCTTAAGGAAGATGCGACAATTTTGTCATCGAAAACTTGACCATTTCGAGGCATTTTTATTGGCATATAGAATCTGAGGGTTCCGATAAAGACACTACAAAGAAATGTCAGAGAAACTTATTACGATCTTTTTCTATCCGGTTGTGATCCGGTTGTGCGTGAACGCAGTTGGAGATCTGCGAAACGCACCCCTCGTTCCATTGATTGTATGACAAATCGGACAAAATATGATAAAAAAATCCACTGCAATCCACTCAATGGATCTTCTCTGTAGCTTTTGTAGGGAACAAACTGAGCGTATCATCAACAAAAACTCCGATAAAAGGAACATTTCTCAACATCAACAGCATGCGGGAGTTTCAGAATCGGTTGACGACTTGACGTTGTCCTTAATCTGCGCGTGCACGATCGACTATCAGGATTTTTTTCCAAGTGACGTCACACATCCCAGTTACCGGGATTTTATCTACGTCGTTTAAAATATAGCGCTCAGTTGAACCCTACAACCCTAACACAAGCCCTGGTTCAAAATAATGCAACCTTATAGTCCTAAACCCGACGCTATTCGTAGCCCTTGCAATGTACCGAACATTATCGTTTGCGAACAACGTTACGGCTATTGGAAAGATGTCCACTTCGTCATAAAAATGATAATCTTGAGTTCACGAGGGCAACCTGCAAGCACTCTGCTTGTCTTCCAAGGGCAATCGTGCCCCTACTCTCTAGGGCCCATTAACGTGGCAGTAAGTTTCTCTTTCATCTTCGATACTTAGACCTGGCAGCCATGAAACAATTTCCTGTTTCTAAAGGTCAAATTTTTCGACCTACTAAATACTGTAGAAATTAATACTGACAGGTTAATGAAATGCAGCGCTGATGTTCAGCATGATTGTAGCCTTAAACACGTTATTCTGAATACTATGTTTGGATTTGAAAGCGATGTCTGCTCTTTGCCTTCCTGTTGATTTTCAAATCGTGTGTTGCAATGTATCTTAAACACGCCTTCTTTCCCGGATGAAGAAAAAATTGTCCACTTCCAGTTGACGGTGTATGGGATTAAGCCTTAGGGAATCAATCTGAATGTGCGTTCGGTATTGTTATGTCGGGGCCAGCTATTAATCCCTTAAAGCCACGCCACTCTTAATGAATTGATTGTTCTTAATCGTCGAATAATAACAAGAAACCATTCAGGTGCTAAAACGTGAGCGGCACGTGGCAAATGGTGGTCAGTTAAAGCACGCTCACGAGCAGTCGCTACGCATGATGGGTTTGGCATGCATGCTCTCAGGTGCCGGCCCATGTCCGCTAGATGACGCGCCAAAAATAAAACAGAAACGCGCTGGCTGAACCCTCGCTCGTCTACCGAGAGATACTGTAAGCTCATAGCATATCCGGCTCATGAGGGCAAAGCACGACGTGTTTCAACGTTCGGGTTTGTTGTCCCGCGAATCACAGGATTTTATTCTGCCTCACCATCAGCACCATGATCCTAAAGACAATTATTCTGTCCAGCAGGCCATCGATTCACTTCCTCACCTGGTCAGCGGTGTCAAGTATACGAAGCCACGGGTGTCTCTGTTTCAAAACAAAAGGAGGCTGGTGGTCGAGATTAACATCTTTTCGCAGTGTTTCTATTCAATTCGAGCAAACAATAGTCAAACCAACATGGCTTGTCTAGGAAAAGCACATCTAGACGTAATCATCTAATTAGATAATGAACTGAATGGCACGTATGCGCTATCGGTGATAGAATAGCACGGTAAGCCAGTTTGTCGGATGAACGAAGGAAATCTTGTGTGCTCGAGGGAGCTAGATATCAACACGAGCTTCATAATTGACGATAAAGAACTTATCTTATTCAAGCGCGTAAATTCGTTTTTATAAAACGAAAAACAGAATTAATCCCACCCGCTTGATCGTATCTCTTCATACGCACGAAGCGAGATCACAGACCACATTTGCAGCAATAGCAAACTTAGGTTTATCTTTTATCTGTTTCAAATTGCTGTGAGCTCACTCACGTTAAATCGGTCACGTTTCCAATAAAAATACAAGATTGTATTTTTGCATTTTCTTGCGCCAAGTTGAAGGTAATTGAGGTGAATCTGCGCTTTTGATCATCTCGTGCAAAAGGAGTAATTGCGTGCGAAGTTTTTGGTTTTCGGAGTTGGTACCATTGATACTATTGAAAACAGAAATATGGGTTTTCGAACGGCGCGGCTTTGTCAAAGACAACATGGAGTTCACAAGAGGACCCCACCAGTTGCGTTTGTTATCGTCCATATTCATCATTGTCATGACAATCGAAGGTGACCTCGTGGTTGCGCTGCTGCATTTCCTCTGTATCGGGAAACGGTGACGCAAACGAAGCGATATGATTGGCTCATTGGACCACCACGTGCTTGGTTTTTCTGTTGGCATGGTGCAACAACCGGCGAGGCTCTCTCTGATTTTCCATCGTAGTAGTCCATTTTAGCAGAATGTCAGCAGGGAAAAAGGACAATTTTCTAAGCAGTGCGGTACTTAAGGAGCGGAATGATTTCTATTGCGAACTGCTTTAGAATTCCTCCTGCTCGTGTCTTCATGGGCGGAGCTCTTTTGTTCCTGTTGATCCACCAATGTCTTATTCGAGTAATCCTTGAATGGTCTCTTGAACAGTCAAGTGTCATGTTTAACCACACTCTGTTCATTATTACAACAAACGAAATACTCCTTCGCCATCGTTTTCTGTTCACTGCTCAAATCCTCTGGCATTCTTCTGCTATTTTTTGCTACTGTGTATGACGTCATTGGCAGGTGTGGCGTTCCTGAATCTGCAGCTGTCGCGATGGAAAGGGAGACACATCGCCGAGATGGAACAGAACCAATAATTGAGAAATGACGTTGTTTCTATTCAGACGACATCGGATATGAGTCGTTTACGAGACTTCGATAGACAGTGAAATGAACAGCGTGTTTTCTCGTCCACTATAGAAACCACAAATACCCACAAATACGGTCATTCAAACGGAGGCAATGCTTTTCATGTTGCCAATTTGTGGCCAGGGTAGCGTGTTCTGTAATTTACAATTCCTAGCATTTGTCAATGATTGATGCGTTAAAAACACACACACTTCGTGGCATGCTCAAGTGCTGTCTAAGCCATCCCAATGTCTATTCCACCCTCGCGACGTATATAATTATGCAAGGAGCCTCTTGATTTGCACTGCATGCGATCGCCCATAAATAAACCACTATTTTCCAATAGGGCATCACTGAGATTATGTTTCATCATCTAGATTATAGTCGAGTAAGGAAGTTGAGAAGTTCTTATCGTTTAATTTGAATACTCTTTCAGTCAAATATGTACACTATATGCTGCTTTGAGTCTATAGGCAGCGTAAATAACAATGGATTTGGTGGGAGGAGTATTTGAATATGTCGTTCAGCTGTAATTACTTATAAATTTATGCTTCAACAGCAGTTCAATTTCTATTACATTAATTAAACCATCTAGAGAAAACAGAATTTAATTGAATTAATTGAAAATCCATAGAAGTGAGATCGACGGACGTAGAAATTCGCCTATAGATGGTTTTAACCGTGAAACGTCCCTACGGACAGAAATCTGATCATCGTACTTCAGTGACACTTGCTTTAGAGGCGCTAGCGATCGTTATCTGCATTCAAAAGAGAGATCTCCAAATATCGACTCTCTTCACCCGCAATCGCCAAACACTAATAGACAAGAACTCTTCCCAATGCATGCTGCCATGGGAACCGATTTGAATAGTTAATGACTTTCTAGTTGCTTAGCAGCGGGTGAGTTATTCTATCCGTTGCATAAACTATAAAATAGTCATGAGCACAGTGGGTGCCGATGAAAACGTTGAGTGCCCTGCGATTCAATGCTGAGATGTCGCGCGGTGGACAGAGCCATGGAAAATCACATTCAATGACTGTTGTCGTGGTGACGGCAAAAGGGGGGACTCGCTCGAGCGTTGTTCTCGGAGCCGGGATGATGCCACGAGGTGGCGGTGTCTTGCACGAGGCCCAAACCGCAGGCATCAGCAAGGCCATAAACAGATCACGGCCAATGCCTCGAAAGTCTGGTCACCACTTAGCCACTGGCAGGTCCATTCTTAATATAGCCTATACTATTTAGCATGTACACATTTATAATACATGTTCCCTACCGCAGCAAGTGGCTTATGATTGGTCCATTCCAGCTACCTGACGCTTGATCAATTATTCACTGAGAGGCAGGTAGTACCCTCCAAGATAATAAATTGTCCTTTTAGCGCGCATTTCTTTGCTGCCTCATAATTGCTCATTTTCCAAAGCTGGCAGGTCAAGCTGCTCCTTGCATTGTGAGTGAGATCGTCGAAAACAGAATCGGACTTGTCACTCTCGTCAGTCGTAGAACAGGCAAAGAAGAGCTCGCCGATCAAAGAGAGTCGGTCAGTGAACGAGGCGGATAGAGAACATTGCAGAAACAGTCATAGCCTAGCTGACAGCACCAACGAACATGCCTCGCTCGTTTCTTTTGAAGAGAGGACGAGATGAGCCATCAACTCCGTTAGACTGCTTCAAGGAGAATGATCGCCAGCAATCCAAGATTCTACGCATCAGCATTGAAGGTAATGTCTATTATCAATGTGCAAGGCCACACTCGTCAATTTTCAGACATTAAATCCACTTCGTTTCACTCTCTACTGCGCCTTACCGATTATGATTGTATACAGAAAGGATGGAGCAAACATAGGCAAGGCATTGAAGATGTTGGCTATTCAGATGTGTTGTTAGACATCAGCGTTAAGCGTTTGCTGTTCATTCATGCCGAAGGATTGCAGATCTCCAAGTCCTACATGGCGACCCGCCAGGACAAATGCGGCGACGTGAGATTGCGTAGCAATTTCTCTCCGGCAAATTTACGGTTGCATATTTTAGATAGATACGAAACACAAGCAATTGCATGAAATGTTGTAGAACATCAATCACACTCCTGACAAACTGTCAAAATAAAACGAGTTTTGGTAATTTTGTTTTCTTCAGGACAGAACAGTCGACTGGCCAAAGAAGGGAATCTTCACAATACAATTATGCGCAACCTGAAACGCTCATCGGACGCTCTGTCGCTCAGCCAATCGAGCAAAGATAACCTCGACGACCAGCTAGAGAGTAAGTTGGACGTTCTCATCCGAGCAGCGCAGCAAATTATGAAGCGCGAGAGCAACGGTTTAGCAGTCGACGTCGATGAGTTGGACCCCACCAAGGTCAAATCAAAACGTCCAAGACGCCAGACGGTGGACGCCGAAGAAGACAGCGACGAAATTCAAGACGACGACACATCGTCCGAGACGAGCTGTGACAATGATGCAAAAACGAAATACGAATGCAACCAATGCGGACGGCAATTCAAGACGAGGTATACACTAACTATTCACCAGCGCATGCCAGATCATACCAAAAGTCGTCCATTTGTTTGCAACGTCTGTGGTAAAGGATTTCGACTATCGAGTACGCTCTGTCGACATAAGATCATCCACACGGAAGAGAAGCCACACAAATGCAAAACGTGCAACAAGGCGTTCAACAGATCGTCGACGCTAAAGACCCATCTGAAAACGCACAGTCCTGTCAAAGAATTCAACTGCGAAGTGTGCGGTAAGGGCTTCCACCAGAAGGGAAATCTACGCAACCACGCCCTGATCCACACAGGAGAAAAGCCATACAAATGCGACCTATGCGATCGAGCCTTTAACAAACTAAGCAATCTCAAGTTCCACTTGCAAACCCACGATCAATCAAAGAGCTTCGCGTATCATTGCTCTATATGCGATTGTCCGTTTGAGAAGAAATTCAACCTGAAGGAGCACATGCAATTGGCCCATTGACGAAGGCAGAAATAATCAGAACTAAACAGTCTTTCACCAATCAAAAGCAAATCAATCACTCCCATCGCAACATTTGTACAAATTAACTTTATCGCATTCATCGTTTTCTTGATTGAAGACATGCTAGGGGAAGCTACGTAGTAAGACATTGATTTTATGCAATTGTTACGCCACGCGTTATGGAAAACTTCATTTTGAAGCATGTACAAATAAAATATCTAACAGACCAAAGGAATGGAATAACAGAAAAATGATAATTATGTAATTGTGCATAAATTATACATCAAATGAAAAATAGAGAGAGCGGTGTCTTATTGTGCGTATGCGTGTGTGAGTAGGCAGGTGCAATATATGTCTTTACGATGACGCGTTGTCTAATGAAAGGCGTCGTTAGCTTGAATGCAAACATAACAAACAGATAAGATTCCCCTCTCACGCTGCATTTAAAATCAGCAACAATCCCCCGAGAAGATTGCGAGTTTTTCATTCTGTGAATACACTTCTAGCGAAGGTCAACAACAATACGAATGTCGTAGTCACTCGCTAACGAAACATCTGCTTATTGACATGAAAGATCACAAAATTCAAAAAATAAAACGCTCTCAGCGTCTCGCGTTGTCGTAAAGAGCTTTATTATATTCTAAAAAGTTACTGGTAATTATCAGATCCAAATCTAAAACATTTGCCTGTATTCCGAGTTTCAAAACCAAACAATGCAAAACTAATCCGACAATCAATTTCCTAAGCTGAACAGTTCAAATTATCACATTACACGCGCGCTGAGAAGAGGGGCGAAAACCTAATTAATTAATACACGATTGTTCAGCCGAAATGAGAGCTATTAGCCATAGCGCACCACTCCAAACGGGATAACGTCGATGCTATGAAATACCAGATGGAGCTACTTATTAATAAATTCACTGATCATCCGTGGGAAGTTCACGTCGAATCCAGCCTCATTCATTACGCCATCCTCGTTTTGATCAGCAATGGTGAACCCGTTCGAGGCCATGCCACATACAATCAACTTGGATTTCAACATAGTGAAAGCCTTATACTCATCAAGAGCCTCTCTAGCAGTTGTCTCTGTCGTTGTTGCTTGGCAATCAGTGTAGATGACGAACGCATCGATCTGCAAACCTTTCTGAAGTGCATACTGTATGGGAAAACTGCAGTCCGTGGTTCCCATGGTGATCTGAATGTGGAAGGCGGAAATCAAAATAAAGCACCATTTACATGTCATTCTATTACAAGACACTTTAGTTTCATTTGGGCATTTATTTAAAATCATTTAAAATGGTCTCGTCACATAAGTATCACTTACGCTGCGATCGAATGCAACTCGCTAATGGCCTACAAGATACTTCGTAAACAACAGTCAAAGATCACTCTTCATTTCGCAAGAGCATTTCAGGAATAGCGCTAAGAGAATCCGATAGCACAACGCATAACGTCAGCCTGCCATATGATCGCATGAAATAATCTGCATTGTGATTACGTAGCCTCGTATATGACACAATCTCTGACCTTGAACTGCAAGTGCCCAAACGAGACCGCAATAGTTCAGTAGTATTCTTCAGATATTTCTCTTTTAACAACGGAGAGAACAGTTGGTAGAACATTGGTTTTGAGGTGGCGCATCGCAATGAGTTTGAGTACAGTGACTATCATTTGAATGGCAAAAGCGCCTACTTAGATGACCTGTGCGACCTCACTTCTGTCAAAAGGGAAACAAACGCACTATCAATAAACAGGTCGAATTTGTCTCACGTGGTCGTCTAGCACAGGTAGCCGTTAAAACATGGATGGTCACTCAATACA
>OFHS01000165.1:594-52647 GCA_900245855.1 Calvadosia cruxmelitensis
AATTTCAATACTGGCGCTATTGGCTACATGAATACAATCTTGATGACTGTTTGCTATGCTATTTTTCTGCCTTCCTTGACTCGATATTGATCGATGCATTGTAGGATTCCAAGAACAATCTTGAGAAAGCCACAGCTACAGCTGTAGAATTGAGGAAAGCGCAGGCCGAGGCCAAACAGCGACTGGACGAGGTTGACAAAGAGGTTCGTTCATATTGCCTGGCTGCTTCTGCGGCTGCTGTGAGATTGCTTCGTCGAATCTCCGTTGGTTGCGTTTGTTGTGTGTCTGTATGGTGTCATTGCGTTCTCTGTTTGTTGTGCTTACAGAAAGCGAAATACGAGGCGATGTTAGCGGAGGTCAAACAGCAGTGCAAAGACGAAGAGCAAGCGGTGAAGGGCCGAATAGACACGATACCATGTGAGGTCGATTAGGTTGGAGCTTCGTTCGTTGAACAAGGCTGTTGATGTTATTATTGCAGACTCGCGGCCTTCGCAATCAGATCGCCATGCAGGAGACAAGCGTCAAGGTCAGAATTAGGGCCACGACGCATCCCATGATTGATTGCTTTTGATATTTTATCTTTGTCGATTTCATCGTGTTTCGTGTTTCCGACCACAGAGCCAAGAAGAAGACCTCGCTGCCGCCCGAAAGGAATTGAATGGCCTACGCGGAGAAGAGGCTGCTCTAGAACGAGATGTAAGTGGTGTGGTGATCCTCTAGTAATAGGAAGGGCCGACTGCTTTGGCCTGGACACGAATCTCGTTTTGATGTGTCATCGTGTGCTTGCAGTTGGAAAGAGGCAAGGGTCAATTAGAGCAACTCAAAAGGTCACTAGAAGCAACGAAGCAAGAGATCAATTCGGTAGGTGTGCTGCAGTCGTTCATTCCCAGCAGGCACGGTTGTCGCGTTGTTTTGCGTGCGCCGCTGGTTCCTCTGACATTACAGGCTGTGTTTCGTTTATTCGTTTCAGTCTCACAATAAGGTCAGCAGGTTGACAGAGGAGAACCAAGGCCTCTCCACTCAGATCGACCAATACACTGTCATGACAACGGCAGCCAACTCAAACTCAAGCAGCATGTTCCCGTCAACTGCTGAGCTCGGCGCTTTGCCAGAGAACTTCGAGGCGTCGTTCGTGCCTCATGCGGACGTCGATCAAATCAGCGCCAGAGCTACGGTAAGCCATTTCCCATTGGCCTCCCTATTCATAAGACAGCGAGACCAGGGCATGCACGTTGTTGCTATAGTCAGTTGTCATGGTGTTGATCACGTGGCATTCGTTCGTACTCAGGCTGGCAGCAGTCCCGTCAGTAGTCTGAGTGGCTTCAGCGTTGGCTCAGGGCGCGTGGATGAAGAAGGGAACGACGACTTCAAGGTAATGGACCAAAGGAACATCATGATTAGATTGTGCTTCGATTGTTCGTTTGTCACCAGCAGCGAATTGCGCCCTGCTTTCGTTTTTAACCGCAGGCGATTTCTTTTTATTCGTTTTCACCAGGATTCAGATCCGTTCAAAGGCAAATCCGATCCGTTTGGAGCGAGCGAAACAGGTTTGTGTGATGTTAGGCCTTCTTTCGTCATCTGAATTGTAACGCAGGATTGACCTCTCAAGTTGACGTCTGCTTTTTCGTAGAGAGCAACGATCCTTTTAATTCGGACGATCCGTTCAAGTCGGATCCATTCAAGTCAGACGATCCGTTCAAATCAGTGACGTTTGCTGACGAAGCGTTCTCAACTGATCCATTTCGGGTAAATGCGATTCCATCCTCATGGCAAACCACCCGGGGCGTGGCTCATGCGATTGCGTTTCATGTGTTATCTTGTTTCTATGGCGACAGGAGAAAGACATGTTCGTTTCAGAAGATGACAAATCGCAGGTTGGCCTCATAGAATTATTATGCTCCCTCGTCTAATCACGTGACTTTGCTTCTTTAACTTCATTGGATAATCTTATGTCTCCGTGCAGGACGGGGAAGACCCCTTTGGGGATGACCCCTTCAAGCCATCAACAAACAGCATGGCTTCCTCTTCAGGTACGCCACAATGGATAGATGCCATCATGCTGTCGTTCTATTGCTTACCATTCGAAACCTTGCACTTTTAGTGTCATCCCGCAGGTGATGGGACTGGCACTAGCGGCACAGACCCGTTCCAGTCCCTCGACATGTTCAGCAGCGATGCGTTTGCTTCGGCTCAAGTGCAGAAGGTGCGATGTCTTGTGCTGTCGTTGATTCATTCTTATCTTTTTTCCCAACTGATAACTGCTGATGATTTCTCTGTTTTGCTTCTCAACAGCCTTCGTCCAATTCGTCCGATCCTTTTCTGTCTGATCCGTTCGCTCCAACGTCAGCTACTGCGCCCGTGACATCCAGTGTGTCGCACGAGGCCGATCCGTTCGGAGATCCCTTTGCGTCAGGCTCGAGCGATCCATTCGGCAGCAGTGCGAACGCCGGCGACAGCAACGATCCATGGGCCGCTTTCCAGGACCAAGACAAAGACGCAGATCATGTTGTAAGCTGAACGAGCGCACCAACTTAGAAAGAACAGCAATAATATTGCAAGGGCTGTTCCATATAACAGCACAATTTTCAAGAACAAAATCACTTAGATTTTAGCAAACGTTTAATTGAAACGATTTATTGAGACCATCTCCTAAGAGTAGCTAAGCTATTATTCTGTTTTTAATGCGTGAATCGTTTCCTTTATAGCAGAAAGATGTTGTTTGTCTGTAATGCGATTATGACGTGGTAAATATAATTAAATGCAGAACTGGCGATGTTAAAATTGCTGTACAAGTTTGTGAACGCATGCACTTTACCGTGTGGCTGTAACTGCCGTGGTACATCCGTCTGTAGCTCTAACTGCTGTGTTACATCTGTATGTGGGGCTCTAACTTCTGTGGTACATCTGTATGTGGGGCTCTAGCTTCTGTGGTACATCTGTCTGTGTGGCTCTAACTGCTGCGGTTTATCTGTGTAGCTCTTACTGCTGTGGTAGATTTGTCTGTGTGGCTCTAACGTCTGTGGTGTATCTGTCTGTGTGGCTCCAAGGCGCGTGTAGTATTTTGTTTCTTACGACAGAACGTTGATATTTTCTTTCTTTCTCGACCTGATCTTATTGCCGTCTTTGTTATATAACGAATGACACGTGACCTGTGTCTGTCTCGCCCCAGGACGCCCCGCCAGTCAATGCGAGCGAAGAGGTGCAGGTCGCCTGGGCGAAGAAACAAAGCGAGAAGGAGGAACGAAAGCGACTGAAGAAAGCCAAGCAACTCTCGAAGAAAGAAGACCAGGCCTTCGCCATTGCTCTACAGGAATCAGTCAAAGCCTCGTCCAAATCGAAATCAAAGTCAAAATCAAAGTCATGATTGGTTCGATTATCGACAGAGGACATTTTTAACAGGTGTGACCCTGATCTGGCCTTTTAACTTTGAAAAGCAAAAAATGGTTTGACTCTATAAAGTTTATCAGAAGCAGTGATTTCTGTAGAAAGCAGGATTGCTTCTGTTGGTTGGCAGTAATGCTGTCGTCGTAGAGAGGCGACCGAATAATTCCACGTGTTTTTGTTTATGTAGTTTGATGTTGTGTTTATCTCAATTTGCAGGCGACGATCAATACGAGGCTTTACCATGACATGCGTTTGGGCGTGTCCATCGATCGAATGCCTTCAGAAACTATTGGAGATCTCATTGGCTTAGGCTTACGATCGCTTTCGTTGAACAGGATAAGATGCTGAGAGGTGATAGGAATTCGGAACGGGGTCGTGGGTTCGGTGCGCCGTCTGTTGCCTATGACGACGAGAGAAGCGCCGCCATTGAACATATCTGAAGTAGATGGCGTCCTGTGGTAACTGTCATTATGCTAACAAAGAAATACATATATATGGTTTTGATTCAATGGTCTTGTTCATGCTTCAGGCGTATCTCTGCTGAGCCGTCGCTCATTATAGCGGGCAGAAGGACACGCTGGGCAAAATGAACTAAGAAATAACTACTCCAACCAGGAACGAGACCTCACGATTACGAAAGCAGGGTTAAACGCATAAACATATCACCTGCTTCCCCCGAGTGGCAGTAGTCGAGTCTCCTAGGTGCTTGGAGAGGAGTGAAAGGTGGTAGCGATACTCTCACCAAAATATACCAAGCACTTGTACTAGCAATATTTAGCATCAAACCACTCAGATGTAGTTGTATCACAACTGCGAAGGCGGTAGCAGAGGCAACTGTGAACAGCATAGGTGGCAGAGCCTATCGGGTGTCAGGCAGGTGGCAGCGGAAAGCAGATAATAATGATGAGTCTGGTAGCAAACAGCAAATGCAGTGGCAAGTAGCGAATGTTGTAAGGAACAGCAACTGTGATAGCAGACGGAAAGTGTGCTAGCGAGTAGCGTCGAGCATATAGCGGGTCGCGTACAGCCAGAATAGTACCGAATAGCAAATAATATGATAACGAATACAATGTTATCGCAAATGTGTCAAGCAATAGCAAAATAATTATGATAGCGGACAGCAAATGTGGTTTTGAACACCAACTGAGGTAACAAATGGAAACTGTAGGAGCGAATAGCGTTTTGCGTATAGCTAATTGCGAGTAGCGTATTGCGTGTGGCAAAGTAGTACTGTATAGCAAATCTGATAGCGAACATAATGTGATCACGAAACGTGTCCAGTCATAGCAAATGGGATCACGAACAGCAAGTGTAGTAGCGTGTCACAGATGGTAGTGAGTAGCGAGCCTTAGCGATACGGCAACAGGACCGCGATAATCCATCTCTACTCGCAAAGTAAACATCACACAATTCAAAACATATCTTCATCGCAATAAATATGTATTTCTCAATTTGCATTTTCTATCAACCTCTTGAATTAGTATCAAAACCTATCTACTGAGATTTTTAATTTTAATCTGTTATGTCTTTTGCATTCGCGTCATCAATAAAGCGCAGTAAGTCAGTAGCTGATCGGGCGACTTCAGGACTGGGGCTCATCGATTTAATTTTCACCGTCGAATGAAGATCATCAAAGTCAACGACGGAAGAAAGTATGATTCCTGTACCTAAGGAAGGATTGGACAAACATTAGCGTTTTGTGAAATAAATACAGTTTAATTATTATACGCAACAGATGGCTTAGTCATGGCCTCGTATCCGATAGAGCGAAAACGAGACACCGGAAACAACGCATTGTAGGTCTGCAAGGATAACTCCTTATCTGATATATGGCATAACGTTAAACCTTGAGTGACTTGGCATCTTCTGCCATTCGGTCATCAGACGGCATTGAAGGTGCTTACCTTCTAGCGGAGACAGAAGACTTTTCAGGCATTCTAAGCAACGGACTTGCAATATGGCCTGAGGTGCGTTGCCTGAAGGGAGATAAATAGATTTTTTATTTGACCATTATAACAATGTTGATTAAATACAATAATGTTGTGAAGAAAGAATACATGGCCAGGGTCATCCCACAACCACAAGTGCAATAAAATTCAATCAGTAAAATTGAAAGGCAACAGAGCCTCGCAGATGGAGAAACATCACCCTGAGGCTACCTAAACAAGCTGAGACTTTCTTGGTGGCTTTGCCAACATACGATGAGACAAATGAGTCACTCGGATGAGCTTCTGCGTTCGACCATAAAAACCTGAACCAAAAATGAACTCAAAGTTAATTAACTAAAATAGAGAAAAATAATGAAAAGTTAAATAGTAGAGCGATTACAATTGGACAAGACAATAGGAATGGCAAACCTCGTGTTGAATTTCTCGATTGATTTGAAAACTGACAATTTCAGTTTCCACGTCCGCTTCTCGATATTTGCAAGTAGAAGGTCTGTGACACTTTCACCGAATTCCGCTGAAGCACAAACGACAACGCACTTTAGAGGTGCATAATATTACATCCTTACAACCAATGTCATTAAAAGAACAACAGGAGAAGAAATCGACGTAGAATTAGAAGTATTTAGGACAGGGACAAAAGGGGTCAAATAGCCCCCAAAATACCCTCAATTGGGTATACAAGTAAAACGGGGACATATGGGACAAACGTCAGCTCTGCGTCCCTCAGTACAGGACCATCGAGCAGTGTCCTTCGTGGGCCGTCTTTCCCAAATACACTCGCACGGTGTCAGGGCTTGTTAATAAGTACCTTGCGTGGCTGCCTCTTTTGGCCAACAGGCGCCGATGGCCTCGAGGCAGGCTAGCAATGTATCATCCGTTATCAGATCCCTGGCGTCGTCATCTTCGTCGTCCTTTGATTTCTTGGCTGTCAGGTGATCTTCCTGAAAACAAAATGAACACATCTAAATGAGTACAAGCCCACGAAAAAAGAAGAAATTTTCGAGATTTCAATTTCCTTTCGCGAGGATCAAACTAGCTGCCAAGATTGTCCAGCTGCGTTGAGAGTCTATTAAATTATACTTCAATGAAGTTGCACATAATATGTGTGCTATAACGCAAAGTGGTCAATCTACAGGGAAACGCAAGGTGAATCTCGCCATATACATAATTATGTATCTGAGGTCTGTCTGGAGACACATCACAAGACTTACATGCATGCGAAACATTGCTTCGATTCAATATGTGCAACCCCTGTCAAATGAAGCTCCACACAAGTGAAGAACACGGAGGTTCGGGTAGGTTGGGTGTTCTTGTTACTTTGGAAAATACAAAATTAGAGAAAACCCCAGCATGGCATTGTGCTGAACTCGCACCGTTTCAAAGATGGAAGAAACCAATCGCCAGACAGCAGGATATCGATCAGCCTCATACGCCTCGAGAATACTTGAAAGTGAGGTAATGGACGTGCGTTTGTAGGTTGGATCCGACTTTGAGCATTCTCTCAAGAGATCATCTATCACCTTGGAAACAAAGCGAACATCGTATCAACCAAGACAGTCCGTTGTCATAGGCCACGGAAGTATCCTCTGACGGGCAAAGTGGATTGGGTACTGCCGTCAGTCGCTCTTACCTTGTTAACGGACACTGCTGAGATGTCAGACTGATCCTCTTCAATCCGTTCAATCGATGCTCTACGACGACAATACGACAAAGATTGTTCACCAGGAAGCTAGGAAGGAACACACGAAGGAGATTGCACTGCAGATAAATTACAGTATAGGAACTCACTTGCATTTAACAAAGACCATCGCCAAGGCAACGACAATCTGCTCCTGGAATGAGAAAAGAAAACCGGCCTCAATATCATGCCATTTCAGTTCACTTCTATCGAGGTTGCTATTCATAGACGTTGTTGGTCTTTGGTTTTCATCGCATTCTCACCTTGCCCTTCCATGTTCTGCCCGGCAAAGACTCAGATAGCAATCGCACAATCTCAACAAGATGTTGATGAGACAACGAAGCACCTTCAACAGAAATACCCCGTCATCAATACAGCAACAACCAACGTCATGGCAACCAGCATCGGCTCAATAGAATAGCAGAGGAACGCTCGTTACCTAGCGACCGAGCCACCGTTGCCATGGCTCGGGCTCCCTGTGCTTTCAGTGCCCATGACGAACTGAATAGCACAGGGCGCACGGTTTCCATGATTTCCCCAAGGTACAGCTTGATGCCCGACTGCGTGCCTGTCACAACAAACCAAGGCGAATGAACGATTATTGAAACCACTTCAACGCCGGTTCTTGCCAACAGACAATTCTTCTCCACGCAACTAGACGCGAGAAGGGTAATTCTGCAGCAAGAGTGGCGCTGGCAACTTACCCGGTGTCACATTGTTCCAGATGTCGTCCCAGATCGCTTTCAAATTAGGTCCTTCGCCATCTGAAAATTCAAAATAGACATGATTTGCAACTTTTCGTAAGTTTTCGTATAATTGAATCGCTGTCATTGACAGAGACAATTGCTTGGCAAGTATTTGCTTTGTTCAACATTTTAAACTCGAAATATTTCATCAATAGCATGTTGATTCTTATAAAAAATAGTAATAATAGCCCCTATGTTCCATAGGATAATGCAACAATTAAAATGTGTATATTTAAACAAACTAAATTAGTGATTTATCATCAAGCCTACAATCGGCAAATGTATAGTGTGTCAGATTGATTTTGATTTACAGAAGTCACATAAAACAACTATTGTGTGAGCCAGAAACATATCTTGGGATATCTTCCTATCATTAGTACATTGGCCTTCCGCTGACCTGAAACTGTTTCTTCGTGTATGGCAACAAAGACCAGCGGAATAACAACAGACGCATGCGTCTTGGTGACATCCGGTGAGTGTCTTGTCATGGCCTGAATTGTCCAACAGCATGATTCTCGCAGCCTCGTTTCGTCTGGAAACACACGAGGGAAGGCACAGCATCACTACCCTTAGTCACGTGGTCTATTGTTCGGCGGCCACTTCGATCAGCACATGCGCATTCACAGTTCTGAACTCCTTCTTACCGTTTTTCTCTAGATACCAAGACTTGAGTTTCGCAAGAAGTTTCATCACGCTGCTTTCCTTTGAATACTTGAGAACAACGAGGGAATAAAACCAACATCAAAAGTCAAAACATCAGGAGATAGCAAATGGGCACAACAGGGTCAACGAATGACTGTCAAACAAGAATGGCGCTTTGTGTTCTTACCAAAACGAGTTGGCCAATGGCGTTGGCGTATGCCTTTCGTATGGCAGCGTTGTGGTCCCCCAGGCCCCCGAGAAGAGCAGACAAGAGACGGCCTAAAAACATGAGAAATATCAAACAGTCGAAAGTCAGATGTAAATTCAATGGACGAAGGCAAGATGACTCCGCGTTGTTGTTGTTATTGTCGTTCTTCGCTCCTCACCGGCAAACGGCGTCAGATCGTGGCGGCATTGTAAAGCGAGTGAGCTCACCAATGAACAGCAGCCAGCCTGAACGCCGAGAAAAGAAATCAAAACGATGACAGATTAAGACGAACTGACATACGAATGAGCGAGTCATTCTTACAGATGTCGTCAGACCTTGGTTCCCAGGCCTATACCACGTCGAAGGAGGTCGGCGAGACGAGGAACGAGGCCCTCCAACACGTCAGAATCCACTTGTACAACGCACTGCAACGAAAGAAAATTAACAGAGACTGTAATGGAACCCGTCTTCGAAATTGGTCTTTAAGCACGGTGTGTGCTTAATACAGGCAAGGTCGGGTGGGAAAGCCTTCACATTTCAATGGTTCAACTGAGTGTGATTTGGGCAATACAAATGGTCACAGAAGCACACTGAGCGAAGAAAGGGTGACATAGACAGTAAAAACACGGAAGAGGATGAAAAGGAAGCCGTAAACAGAAGCACTGCCTCGATACCAAACACTCACGATGTTAATAGCCTCCATCATGGGGGATGATTTCGAGGCTGATATCCGCAGAAGATCAAGCTGAAAATATACAATAAAAACATAATAATTATAATACTTGTTAAACGCAGAGACAAAAGCAACAACAGCAACATAAATGAAAGATGAATAGAGTGCGGCTCATCCGACTTCCAGCTAAAGCGGCGCATATGACGTTATTATCACCCTTTGCAATCCGCCATTATGGTCAGCTCATGATGCTTCTTGGCTTACAGCCCGCACCAATTCATCACCGTCTGTTGTAAACACTTGAGAAATGCAATGAATATATGCGATTGATGATTAGTTTTATGTTGGTTTACCTTATCACGCGTCTCTTTGGTGTTATCCAACTGAAGACTGAGAGTGTTCAACGCCTGACATCAACAACAAACAAGCGAGCAATGAAACACATCATACCCATCGACAACATCATAAATTGACATCGTGCAGACGTCAACGCACTGCAATAAACAAATTGCAAATATAACGCAGCACCAGCCACAGTTGCTGAATGAGCTAACAGTGGATCGGAATTATCACTGGGGCAACCCAACGGATATGTCGTCAGAGCCATGCGCATGCTCACCTGGGGCTCCAGACCGCTGAGGGATTCTAAAAGGGGTACCATCAACTTTGGAATGTGATACTTCAAATGTTTCCCCTGTGAATAATAACAGTGAGACATAGATCATACGAGGAGCGAAACACAGCAGCGATGGATCTGGCAGAGACCACGATAGGACTTACGGCATTCTTGCTGATCTTCACCATGGTGTCCAAACTGAAAATATCATTGCAAATTCAATGCACCCCGATGCCATTTCTAAATCAGGATACCGACCTCTTGTAGTACGATTGTTACTGATCTGTTTACCTCGCGCTTAATACTTGACGTAATAAATTGAAACATTTCGAAAGAAATGCTTATCCTGCCCTTCAACACAAATTAGTGCAAGTTGCAATTTCATAACATCGTGAACAAAACCCATAAGTACACACCGAGATTGCTAAGCGTCAATCATGCTAGATCACAACTAACTAAAAGACACATGTTGAACGTTTAGATGTTCAGCTAGTTTCTACGTTTCTTCCGTTTGGTATAATCGCAGTTACCATCCGCCTTCCGTTCATATATTCAATATTTTGTTTATTCAAATGCATATGACAGATATAATTACATGATTTGATCGCTCCGTGACCTTCTGACAGCGCATAACTTAATCTTGAGGCACGTGTTACCAACCTGATAGCTCTGACGTCAGCCACTCGACTTGAGATCCCTGTGTCCAGCAGCGCAGGGAGTGCCTTGTCCAGCGCCTTCTCGCTGAGTGATGATTGGTTAACATCGCAGACACGACACGTGATCTGCGTTTAACATAACAAACAAGCAAATAAATAAACGCATGTCTTCGGTTAAGTAATTTGTCATCAGTAGAACTCACGTTAAGCACAACGAGCATCAGTAGAACTCACGACGATGGAAAGCACAATTGATAAGAATAAACACAACTGACACTCTCTTAATTAAGAATAAACAGGAAGCTAATTCAGCTGATCAAAGTCAAGCTCATGAATCAAAGAAATGTTGCGATTGATACAAATGAAGCACAGATTAATAAATGGCCAGTAATTAAGACACTACACATCAATGGACAATCTAACCACCAAGTCATATGGTGGCTAAGAACAGAGGTTTCCAATATGATGGTCAAATTAAACATTAAGCATGATCAGCGAATAGTGAAGTTGTATCTCATTACGCACCCTGCTCAGTGTTTTGCTAGCAGCCGTAGCTCCCTTGCGAACTGACTCCTACAAATGAAATGAGGACATGAAAATAATGGCGAACGAGACCCCGATGATTGAGACAATGTCTATAAGGAGCGGAAACGAACTGCCAACGCGCAAGCAGAAAGGAGAAGATACTTACGGCATTGAGAACAACAAACCTTGATGTCGTCCAGGACCTTGAAGAGAGTTAGCCACAACTCAGGAAGATAGCCAATCAGATCCTCTGCAGCGCATATTTTGATGAGGTCATTAACAGCCAGGCAGCTGGAAGGAAGCGATAAAGTAGCTCCGTTAGCCTCGAATGGACGTGCAGCAAGACGATAAAGTGAGACTAATACCAACCTCGATTCACGGATTCGCCAAGCGGGATTCGTCAAATGTTTGATCAAGTCCTTCATGATTTCGTTCGTATATTCGTCAAACTAAGACAGAAAAACATTGCAAATGAAACTTCATAATCATGTGCATTGCAGACATGAACAGAATCCACGAAGAATAATTATGCTTAAATTGACATGATTTAATGTTTGAGGGCATGGTTTGTCTCCGTTGGGGCTCTCTTCAAACACCGCCAGGCAGATATTTAAACCTCTTTCAACAAGAAAAGGCGACGAAAGGTGTCGAAAGATGAATTGCAAATCGTGTATAAATAGCAGAGAGTATTCTTATTTCAGACGAATGACATAGGCGCTGAATGAATTCGAGAAGTGCTTCTGACATGAATGGTGATATTGAACTGAAAAGATGTCAGCCTAACCCAACATCATGACTATACAGTAGGACACACACCAATGACAAGGCCTTGTGACTATGGCAACAACAGGTCAACTGTCTCATGCTCGGTGCGTTCAATTGCTTACCGATCGCTTCCCTGACGGCGCAATGGCACTCCAGATATTCCTCATCGCCTGTTGCACGCCGGGATTGGGATCGTATTGGTACCTGCACATGCACAGTGAAGAGACAGAAGGAATTAAAGGACTAACCGACGAACATGGTCAATAATAATGATGCTGGACGAGCAAGCAGTTTGGTGGTTTCGTAGCGCAATAAGTCCCGGGTTTAACGAAACAAAACCATCAACGCTGTTCAGTTAATCATTACAACATGATGCGCCAGAAATTGCAAGAAATGTCAAAGATAGATGGTACCAAAATACAACAAATAGAGTCATGAATAGATCTAAGCACAAATTAATAGGTGCAAGCCGCGTTGGCAAACACCTTCGGGCAATTGCAGCTTCTCGAACAGTATAAATGACATCACAGAAGGGTATTGAATAAAACGTCTTCAGTGACAGGCGAAAAGATTTTGTGAGTTCAAAGCGAGCACTCGGTTACGTGGATCATGAGAAAGACTACAGTTAGCACCATGAAAGAAAATCAAAACACAGTAAGATTAGGTAGTTTCAAATGATCACCTGTAGAGCTGAGGAATCAATTGCGGGAGATAAGGTTGCAGTTGCTCTTTGGCGCGGGCTGCGATACCCAGAAATCCAAACGCAGCACCCTGACAACAGTCAAACCACCACATCAAAGTAAATCAAAGAATACTTTACAAAATCAAAGGAATTTCTAGCAGCAAAGATGAAATGGGCACCTTTTTGGAATTCCACAACGCGTTGTGATTTGCGAGGTTCATGAATTTGTAGACCAATTCAGGACGATTCAACGACGTAGCCAGTGAACAGATCTCCTTGTAAGTCGATAGTTTGGTCCTAAAAACACAGCGCAAGACGATCACACATCTCAAAGGAAATGGAAATTAGGTGCTCTCGAGAGGATATTACGAAGCGGCGATCAATTATCAATGACAATAGGGGGCTTTTGGGGTTGTCTCCCTAGCACAACAGCCTCGCATCGTAACAGCCTTAGCCTCTTACCCATCGGGTGACTCTCCAAGTGACCCAGCCTGAAAAAGCTCTGTGCTCTCGTCAATTCTGCGCTTCGGTCTGCAAGGAGACATTGTCTAGGTGAAAGTACGTCACTATACGGAAATGATCACAGACTTAATCAATTTTACTGATGACACAACCCTATGGTATTATTAGCAGCAACAGCAGCAGTGTTGTAAAATCCACAGAGGAGATGACTAGAATATCAGAGTAATCTTGTAGGCGAAAGACTCTCAAAACACACAGCATTGGACGACATAATTATATCTACCTTATGGAGATCTATATATTCAAAACTATTAGCGAAGGCATTTCCCAGATGACAAGACAACTCCGCAAGAGTCGTATCTACGAGAACGTAGTCAAAGCAACATAAACACCTCTTTCTCAAGCGCACCATGTTTCACTAACCTCTTTCCGGACATTAACCTGTCAACCAGCAGCGATACGAGACTCGACTTAGTCTCGTCATCTACCATGTCATAAACGAGGCTAAGGCCACGCGAAGCCACTTCTTGCGCAATCTCTGAGAGAGAAGCGAACATTGATTACGTACAGACCACGAAAGGAGAGTTCTGCCAAATCACGGAAATCATGGCAGAACTCAAACAGATGAAACTGAATCGTAATTCATTAAAACATGACTTTCATTCGCACGTCAACCTACCATCGCTGTCCGCTAGCAAAGCGATGAACGACACTTGGATTCGTTGAAGATGAACCTATCAACAATAACGCAAAACTGATCAGACCAACCGGCTGACAATCCACATCAGACAGCAGGGATATGCACCAGGCTTCACAATGTCGGACAACATAAATTCAGTAAATAAAATGAAATTCAGTAAATGTATTTATGTCGCTCTACTGTATTTATCTAAGTGCTGTCGGATGGCCTTTGTTTGATGTATTGACGTATAATCCTAATTCAAAATGCGAATAAAACTGAATCAACAAAAACAAAGGAGTAATGTGTTATAAGCATTTTAATTATGTCATTTCACATGTCAATGTCCATTTCATGACGGATCGACAACCTCTCTATCAATATGGCCTCCTATAGAAGAACTGCCATGACCAAAGGTCGATGTCAGCTTATTGATTGTTGCCTTACGACTAAGACGTCTCTCCTTCCGATGAATTTCACCAACGACAGAAGCCAGATGGCAGCAGCCTACAGAAATGAAACGATAAGAAAATACCACAGTGATTAATCGATCAATTTAGCAGATAGTCAGACAGAAGGGAAGATTTCATTAATTAGCTTCGCTGACCTGTCTGAGATAGGCAGCTGTGCTGGGCACATGATCTGTTTCTATTTTCAACACGATTTCCTTCAGCAAAGTATCGTCATAGTGAGACAAGCCTCCCTCTGATGCTGGTACAATGCTCCATTTGTCTTTTGCCCGCAATGACAGCGGACCAGCGGCTACGCATGACAACGCTTCGCCGACTGTGAAGTTCAGCTCGGTCTGACGATCCTAAAAGATGCAGTGAATAAACCATCAGACTGATGGATGATATTACAAATTACAAAAACCTAAAGGAAAATAATATCGAACCGCTAGAATACATTGAAATGAATTCAACTCAATCTAAATCAAACGTCCAGCGTAGGCTGCGTAGCTTATGAGGCAACGAACTAAGATAGACACGAAATAGTCCAGAATTCTCGTCGCTGAAGAAGTTAGCCATGGAGAAAACTGTCTCAAAAAGTTCATCCATAAAATATATCAACGACGTGTTTGGATGGCTTCCAGGATGACGGGAATAATGGGCTATTTTAACGAGGTAAACAGCATACGATTTACCTTGGCAGATTCAAAGAGGCCTTTGACGATCAACTGCCTATGAGGAAACTGAACTTCGCCGACGCAGAGAAAGCCGAGAGCCAAAGCCGCGCTCTCCTTGACCTACAAGACGATTAACACAACATAGAAAAAGACATCAATAGACAAATATAATTATGGTTCTTAAGAATGGTTCCATTGGCTTATTAAGATACTCCGTCGTTTGACAAAGATACCTTTTACACATGCAACAACTTACTTTGGCATCTTTAGCATCTGAAAATGCAGCGAGGAGTTTCTTGGTCAAATCAAGCTTGCTGCAACGGAGATCTGGTTTAAAACAAAACAATATCTGGAAGGGTGAATAAAACTGATGTCAATTTATCCTGTAATTGTCTCATATATAGTAAAGTGGTGATCAGTGGATTCTAAACGAAGAAATCTCAAGTTGGGTACAAGGATTACAAGTTGAGATTGGTCTGGCAAATTGTCGGCTTGAAAGGCTTCCATTACACACAGTTCAAATGACTTCATGTCGACATCTCAGTTGAAGATGATTCTATCAACTAATTGTTTTAATGTTTGTTACACAATGCCTTGTTATGGAATGACGTAGCAAACAAGTTCATTAAAACGGGCCAAGCCATTTAATTTGACGCCGCAGTGGAACCACACAGTGCTGAGCTCAGTCTATCTCCATAGCAACGACATATTCCATAATCTACTCACGTGACACGTCGTCATCCATTCTGTCACATCCATCGTTTTCTATTGGCAGAGCTGAATCCCTCCCCAACTCCCCAAGGGCAGTACACGCTGAACTACAAATCTTGGCATTGGAATGGCTTATTTTCTCTCCTACAAAAGAAATAAAATTCATCCAAATCTCGAGTGAAACAAATCATCGTAATCGTAATGAAGCAAATGTGTCCTTTGCCAAAGGAAATGATTACAAGGCCACATCAACAAGGTATAATACCATTCCACTAAATGAATTGTCTTGGTAAATTCGCGTTTACAAGTCAAGTCTATAGTGGCACTGCATAGCTGAATGGCAGCGAAATAAAAAATGATGCGGAGTTCGCTAAAATAATTATAATTATAATGATTATTTTACATTTCTTCTGAGCATCGTCTCTGAATGACATCAAATGTCAGGACTATTGTCATTGTAATGAGCTGACAACCGGATATGACGTCAAACGACAATTGCATAACAGCCGATGATCATCTAAGCAAATAAAAACATGATATTATTACGTTATTAAACTATCGCAGTTTCATTGTTAATTAACATTCGAGGATATTAATTTCACAAGGAGCGATGAGTTTGCATAAACGACCTGAACAGTGCTAAGAAATAATCACGTTTCGCATCATCATCATCATAATCATCATCATAATAATAATNNNAATAATAATAATAATAATCTTGTGTCAACCCATACATTGTCTGAAATATGAACAACGAGGCATGAATATATTTGAGAGAGGTTTTCAAGTGTTGGTAGTTGTCTTATGGTTGCCATGTCAACGGCACGAAGCAGCTGCTACAATCTACATGTGTAATTATAGCAACATCACTCAAAGGGTCAGAAACCCTCACTTGCACTCACGTGCAGCTAGAATGACATCAACAAATTCTGCATCCAATTCTTCGTAGATTTCTTTAAATTAGAAAGTACAATAATACAGAAGCAGACATGCTCACCTAGCTTAGCCAAGACCTTGTGCAAAAGACCCAAGTGATTGTTCTCCGATTGATCCAAACCGATCGTCTTGTTGAGAGAGGAGAGACAGTAGCCTGCTGCCAGCATACTACCATGTTGCAAATCGGGATTCTAAAAGACAACACAAGTCAATCAAAACTGTTTTCATCGTCACCCTTGCATATAACAACCAATCCCCCACAGCAGTGAAACTGTACTCGATACAGCAGAGACAATCAGTTCTAAGAAAGTTTCTGTTTTACAGGCCAGATCAGAGCCATTCGTTTGGCTAGCTCACATTGGTAGTACAGATGCTAATCATTGATTTGCTAACCATAATTCACAATTATTAAAATGGAGCACACGCGACAGTGCAAGGAGGTAACACACACGTTAACTCACATCGCTGTCAATATTCTTCAAGAGCTCTTTCAAAATGGTATCCACTTCCTTTGGAGTTTTTGTAGTAATGATCAAACCAAGAATATGAGCTGATGAATCACGTGCTTCTTCGTTGTTTGATTTGATCAGCCCCTAATTAACAAAGTAAAACCAACAAACGCAAATGAAACTACCATCATAAACAATACCAATGAACGTGAATGATCAACACCAAAAGCCCAATGCAATCATCAGCCACTGATTTAATTACCTGTAATTGGGAAGTGCTAAATGCCGGATAAGGCAAGAGTTGACCTGGAAACGATGCTGCTATCTCTAAGATGCAGTTAAGCGATGCCGCGTGCAGGACACTCCCTGAATATAAAGAAATAGATCTCGATAAGAAAGATGTCCAAAAACGAGAATTTCAATCAGGCTGAGGTATCAGGGATTGAACTATTGGTGGATTAAAAGCTTACCAGCCAAAGGCGACAGCGCACATTGAAGGATCTGTAGGTAGTTTTCAAAAGTAGCAAGGTCACCTGAAAAGAATATGTTTTTGCCAATATCATGAACAGATAATCCACACTAACAAGGTAAGACCAGAGATGATAAGAGCGGAAATACCTTCATTGTGTCTCAAATTACTCAAATACTTGGACACTTTTGGTAAGAAATCATCGCTGGCTTCTTCTTCGCTTGTGACGCCAGAACTATTGTGAAGACATCGTTTCAGATAATGAAGAATCTGCCATTGGAAATAATGCGGAGTCAAGTAATTTACACAACTTGAATAAAGGATTGGCAAGTTATGAGATCTATTGTGATACAATTTCTATAACAGCTGAAGCACATATTACGCATCATTTCTAATAACTTAATAATAATTAATGATAATTTATAATAATTAATGATGATTTATAATAATTTAATAATAACTAATGATAATTTATAATAATTTAATAATATTAATGATAATTTATATAATTTAGCACATTGTCATTGGCATATTCTGAGCTGATCAAAGAGAATGGGATAGATACCATTGAGCAGCAGAGTGACTCAATCATTCAAAAGGACAAATTCAACACCAGGCATTGCATTAAAGAGTGATCCAACGGAAAGAAAGGACACAGATGAAACATGCCGCACCAAATTCAATTGGGTTCCATCAATATTATTATAAAGGGTAGAATTCACTAATTCAGTAGTTCATTTCATATTGAAACGTTTACAATTTGAGCTGACTATTATGCAATAACTGGAATATACGTTCCATTTGTAGACTACTAGATTAAATCTTAACCTTGATAAATTCTTAAAATTTCAAATAAATATTACCGTTAAAACAAGCCTAACCTTACGACTATCAAAATTAACATTTACAATCTAAAACTTGGCAAAGAACACCGCTTTTCTAAATCAAGTAGAAGCGCAATCTTTTTTCTCCTCTCTCCTAGATTATGAGCTTGCCTAATGCACTCAGAAATTCCTTCACACCCTCCGTCAAATGCCCCCAGAGATTCCATTGCAATCGGTTGGACAAGGTAATGGGATTTCACTTGTATTCAAAGGATGCCTAGTTGCAATTTATCAATGCAAGCTGCACAAATTATAAAAATCACATTCCTTCTAGTTTCTAGTCGAATACTAAGGGGTCTGTCAATCATTCACCGGTACGACCTCCAACGTACCTTCAGTAGTGTCATAGCCAAGTAAGGAAGTTTGGTTGAGTCATTTGGAGGCGAACGAGACTTCATCTGCAATTGAAAATAATTAGTTGATGTGATCAAAATCAACTTCCGTCCCAATGAGATGCAATGATAAATGTGAAATGTGATCATATCAAAAGTATTTGCCACAGAAGAATGGATAGAGAACAGATATCAATTGGTTAATGATTACAACATATGAATACATGTGAAAAGTTGTGATTGCCAACACTGATTTACCCATGTTTGCATTTTATTCACACAATCACAGCCACAGCAAACTACTAGTCCTGTTTGATATATCAGATTTGGCTGATAAGTGATATGGACGCATTTGGCACCAATATACTGATATGTCAAAGTAGATAGGAGCCAGTATAGGACCATTTAAATCCATTAAAATGAAAATTGTGCAAATAAGTGATATTGATATCAAACCATATCAAAACCATTTTCCCAACTTTCACATCAGATAAAACAAAATCAGAGCATTTCAAATCAATTCGGATCAGGAATTCCTCACATCGTACAGCATTATAAACTACATTTTGAAGCCAGGAGCTATCAGTGCCATAGATTATGAGCTGTTCAAGACTAGAATTGTTTACCTGCTTTCCTATAAACAAAATGAAACTATCTAAGGGGACACATTCTTTCAGAAAATACAAGAGAAAATAATAAAACCGACTTCAATTATAATACTAAACATTTGCTTGCTGACTTGAAAACAAAGAAAGGAGTTGATTGCAGCTACAAAGACTGTTCAATTCACATAGGACTAAACAAATAACACATTCTGCGTTCAACAGCTTAAACATTACAGCACCATAAAGACACTGCAGATAGTCCAATGCGAAATCTTCCATAGAATTTCTTCGATCAAAACGCACCTTTTCAAATACGAAGTCAGACATTGCTGCAAAAGAGGGCAACTTTGGGGAATTCTCTTCTAGGTCATGTGACATTCGTTGTTTCATGTTCAACCCTTTCAAGGCTTCCTCTCTGACGTCATCTTTACTAAAAAAGCAAATTAAAGGAGGAAATAATAATCAGATGGTGTAGGATACTAAAATACTTATTCAACAGCACGTAGCCAAGCTGATGAGTCAGATTTGGATGGCTTGGTCACGGATACACCGTAGAGATGGAAATCTGTCTCACGAATAAATGTTCAACAAAGCTTAGCTGCCCTAGTACAGCAAGGTAGCGACAACAGTGGTCTCTAACTACAATAGAGAAGCTGCAAAAGACTTACCGGTCATCACACAGCAACAAGCACGCATATCTGGAAGACACATGTGTGTAATCAAACACAGAGTTTGCAATTTGCAGTGCTGCCAGTCTTATCTGAGTGACGTCCTATTGAAATAGACAAAATTCATCGCAAAATAACAAACATTAGTACAAAGATCACAGAGCTGCCTTTACTCATTGCCTTAACAAGTCTTAGTGTAGGTATTTCTATCTAATCATGTTGGAATTGATTGAGCAGAACACAGCTACTTCAAACAACAACAAATGTGTTTGGTTCAATGCCGTCACCTTGTTGCGCAATCACAGATCTAAGCAAAACAACTGATGACAACAAAGACATTTTTGATGCCAAAGTTTGCAATGTCGTCAAAAGGCAAATGTATATCGGCGACTGTTTGACTTCTGTCGGTTAGCAAGGCCGTTGATCAATCTGTTTACAGCAATGTTGAGAAGTCACAACAAATCAAGTTGTTTATGATACCAACGTGAAAACTGTTTCATGTTCACCACCTTGAGCAAAATCAAAGGGACAGCATCAGAATGGAAAGTAGAATTCATCAATACAACAAGTGAAACAATGCAAAGTCTAACTGCAGTCTTATTTTCAGTAATCTAAAACACTGAAGATGGTAATACTTTGTCAAGCAGCAGGCTCAATTGACGCAACTAATTACAGTATGCAACATGAATGTCAAGAGAATCACCTTCTCAATATGACTGAGGATGAGTATCTCCATAATATTGGAATCAGATGATGATAAATCTCGATAAGCAGGCGCAACCATTGATATCGTTTCAAGAATCGCAAGTCGGAGGTCACTGTTGTCCTACATCAAGTCAAAAAGAAATAAACAAATTAAAACTCGGCAAAGAAAAAGTTTTAAAAACACAACATAAAGCAAAACAATCTGTTAACAAAAGGAAAACTGCTTTCGTGGATTTAGAAAGCTACCTGTCTTTAAAGACCACCTGTCCATAAAAGCCAAACAACAATTCAATCCAAATAATTGGGTAGGACGCTTATAACTACAAGATTATTTTTGCTATTTGTCCTCACCTCCTCCAGCTTTTCAAACAGCTTCTGCACAATTGAGACATCCTGCTTGAACAGTAACGGCTCTCTCCTGGAAATCAAACACAATCAGAAACAAACAATTAGATTTAATTGTGTTTAATGTCAATTGTGTTATGACAACATAAATGTACCGTAATTCTTAATTGTATGATAAATACGGTTACACCTTGAAGCAATAAGCGCATCGATATAAAAATGATTGTCTGTAGTACACATACAATCAAAGTGGCGTCATTGCAATCAATACAAAACGAGATTGCTTACCGATGCCAATGATGCTGTTTCACCGGCACGCATCTTGGTGATTATAGAAGGGACGATGAATGCAAAGTAAAACAGCTAATAGCTGGGTCTAATAAAATGATCTATAAAATCAATGTCAGTCAGTTCTCAATTAGTAGGTTGAAAGTTGTCGTCGTCAAATGGAGAGTGAGGCATGATGAAAGCGTTTCAAAAATGCTTTGATATAAGTAAAACTCAACCGTGTTAATTATGCCACGATACAAAAAGATCCTTGATTTCAAAGGCTGTCGATCAGCCTACAAATTACTACAGAAATAACAGAAAGCACGCTGTTTTCCTGGGGATAGTTGGAAACATGGAAAATTCACAGCACCAGCAGAGCAATTTCAACATTACCGTACCTTGCAAGTTTACCAAGTGCTGTGAATGCTTTGTTGATCAGTTTATTATCCTGAAAATAAAAGCAATTACCTTAAGATCGCTATATAATTACTGTAAAATCGAACTTCCAGTCATAAATAGGACACCACCGTAGCTACGAATTACGCAATGAGCACCTCGCTTGTGTTGAAGGCCACTTTTGAGATTGCTTGAAACAACAACAATCCAATCATTTTAATGTTGCGATCGGATCCATGATGGCAGACATGATGACAATACTCCATGGCAAACATCTTCAGCTTGGAGTTAGTGGCATCGCCAAATAATCCATCATAAATGACCTGAACAATATAAATATTGAATAAGAGATTATAACAAACAAAGTGATTATCACATCTAAAATTCAAAGTTAATTATAGGCCTAAAGCATTGAAAGGAATGAGTGCTAAAATGTTATCTAGTTCTGCTGAATATTTCAAAGTCACAGTTGCTGCAAGACACAGACAAATGTATTACTTTCATCATGGTTAGTCATAATCATGCCCTCAGTCTGATTTCTAGTGGAATAGATATGGAATATAATCAAGGGGCCATTTCTGTTGAATAATAGCATTGCTACCACCCACCTGAACAGATAGCATGGGTGAGAAGTCAGTTGCTGCACGGGACTTCAACAGAAATGGAAAGATCCTCATCTTCTGCCTTGGATTGGCAAACGTCAGACAGTCCTCTTTGGTCAGTGACTGCAAACAAATAAGAATCAAACAACGCCTGGTCTACAATAGGAACGAGATGTACAAAATGTGAACAATTTACAGAGTTAGACCCAAGGGGGATTTTAACCATCCATTAACCAACGAGAACAATCAATAGGCAATGAATTGGGTTTCATACAATGGCTTTTGTTGTTCCTTCTATTCTACTAAGTAGTAAAATGATTGTAATTAGCTTTTGGTTTGGTTTGAACTTTCTTTTATGTTGCTCTTTAACATTGGATAATTAATAAAAGACTGTGCCACATACCAGACTTGGCGCTCAAACAGGACTTGCTTACTCGAGTGGCACTTGAAAAAAAGAATTCTCGTACTCGTGACTCTCACACATACTTACACACTTGGCACTCACCACTTGTCTGCTTAGTGGTTCCCAGAACTGACTACTCACGCTCACCCTGCAAATAATGAACTTTCTGACATGTTTACGACGTTTACAACTTACATGATTTTTGCTGCCTTTGGCAACCACTGTTCCTTGATAAAGCATAAACAACTTCTCCACGACTTTTCTACTTTCCCAATCAGAACCACTAGAATGTAATACAAACATAAACAGGTTAAAATGCATTTGACTCATGATCTTGATGGAGTGCATAAAATAAGCCATTGAAGGGTGCTCTGCTATTTATAGGCTATATGTGTGAGTGCAATTAGGTTTCTTTGAAATGCGTTCACGGTTAGAATTTAGCTTGTCAAATTTTGAAATTTAATAGTAAACATATCAAACAGGCCTAATGATGCTGTCATTCGCAAGATGGGCTAAAACTATGATGGTTTCCATTCAAGTCAATTACACTGACCTTGAGATCTTTTTTATTGTGTGCTCCGCTGTGTCAGAAACTCTGGAAAAAGAAGATATTGGAAAAAGAAGCACAGTTAGGAAGACAATGAAACACTCTCCACACAACAAAAACAGATCGGGTACATTTGCCTAAGCGTAATTGTTCATCAACAAAACCTCTAGAAGTAAACTGGTCTGAATTTGCGGTCACATATTTAAGTAGGCCTATCTACTTGCGTGAAGTGACTACCTGCGTTAAAGTGGTCAGCATGCAAATGAAAGCTGGTACATCACACAAAGACTGAAACACACCAGCGCAGAGATTATTTGGTCTGCTTTTTGACAACATGGAATTGAATTGTGAAGCGGTTAGCTTACCTGTGTCTGGCATCAGCTGAACCAATAACAAGGTGAGGCAGAATGTCCTCAGTTTGAAATACATCACACCCAAGAAATTTCACAATGCCAAGTTTACCCTGAATGAAGATGACAGTTTAATCAAGTGTCATGGCAATAATTTATTAATGGGTTGACCTGTTAAAGAAGACCCCTAGAAACAACACACTTTACCAAAAAGCGATGGCACGCTGAAAGGGATGTTTGCTCAACTGAAATCTCTGTTGTTAGGAAGAAGATTCAATGATGAGAAGTCTGCATGTTGATTTCTGAAGTCTTCTTAATGAAGTGGACAATTCATTAAATGATGTTAAATAGAGTGGCACCAAGCACAATAATAATAATAATAATAATAAATAACGTATCCCACAACAGAAACATTGTTCGCATTGTGGTGCGTTACAATCGCTTAATTTTTGCTGCCCACTGGCCACGATTCTTCGCCGCTGTCCTTGCCTCTGACATTGTTAGTGCTATCGCATTCAAGTCTGCCTTCATCTGCTGCTGATAGGTGGCACGAAGTGCTCCACCCAACGCCGGAACGGCTCATTTGGTGGGTGGGCCAACGCGAGAGATAGCGGCGTGGTTGGCCTTCGGAGAGAGTGGCCGAGAAGCGATAGCCGTTTTTTTCGGAGCAGTAACGAAGCAGGTTTATTCTTGGTGCCGCTGTAGACTTCAAGATTAGTAGAAACACACGGGTAGCGTATGTTGAGCGCATAGCGCATGAGCTCACGATGAGACGAGTCTATTTGGATGGCTAGAGAGGCTGTTAAAATCCGTGCCTCTCCAGAGTAGAGCAGCACGGTTTCCACGCATGCCTTGAATAGTTTCATCTTGGCACTGTTGCTGGCAGATGATGTCCATACGACCGACAATTTACGTGCGGCTACCCACGCTAGCTGTCTCCTTCTTTTGAAAGCTCACTACGCTGCATCCTAGGTAAGTACACTCGTCGCAGGATGGTAACTCTGTTCCCGACACTGTTACGATTGGTTTCGGCGGCACGCCAACGCACAGCACTTTTGTTTTGCGTGCATTCACGCTAAGGCCGATTTCGCTTGAAATCGTTTCGTATCGCGAAAATTGTCGCTGAGCAGCGTCAGCGTCGTCGGACAGCAGGGCTGTGTCATCAGCATGGCTAGTGCAGGCCTGGTGCAGGCAATTTTATTGTAGGGTGTCGACTGGATCGTCGGTGCTGCAGAGTGTACGCATCCTCTTCAAGAATGGCCATGCGCATTATGTAATCCATCACGAGGATGAACAACACCGGTGCCAGTGTGTCACCCTGAAGCACCCCGGATGTCGTTGGGAATCGCTCAGTGCACCCTGTTCTCGTTTTAACGTAAACTATGAAATTCGTGTACAGAGATATGATTGCATTCGTCATCTGCATTGGAATCCTGTAGAACAATAGACTTGTATGGAGAGAGGCTCGGTGTACGCAGTCAAACACTTTTAAGTAGTCAATAAATATGATTACTACGCCTCGTTTGCGTGACTTGCAGGCGTCCACTAGCAACGGAAGTGTGAGTATCTGCTCCATAGTGCTGCGCTCCAGTCTATATCCGGCTTGGAGTGATAGGATGACGTCTTCCAAACGGTTTCGTATTCTAGACAGCAGGACCCGGTTGAAGAGCTTGGCATTTGTGGATTGTGGGGATATGCCTCGCTGGTTGTTCAAGTCGGAGGCATTTCCTTGTTTGGGCACTGTGACCAGGGCAGATACCAAGAACTCATCCGGTGGTGTTTCTTTGCCTGTGAGGTTGCCATTCATGATAGGCATCACTAAACGGGTCGCTAGTGGAGCAAGGCGTGCTACCTCAGGTGGGATGTTTTCGTGTCCTGACTCTTTCCCAATCTTCATTGCTTTGCATGCTTGTAGCACTTCATGTGCAGAAATTTCACTCACATCGATTTCCTGCGCAACTGATAGATCAGACGGTGGCAACAATTCCGAGAGAGAAACGGGAGGTGGGTGGTTGAAAATGGCAGAGAAGTGGCTACGTGTGCTTTCCAGTCGATCTTCTATTGAGAAAGCAGCGATTATGCCAAGCACAATATTCTATTTTAAACAAGAAGAAAAAGAGCAGAGATTTAATATTTGTAAATACTGACCTTTTCAATCGCATCAGGTTCAAGTCCAGAATCGGTTTTCATCCTTATTAAGCTATTCTGACTAAGGCAAGGTGGCGGCGGTTCTTTGTCCATTACGTCATTCAAGCTGAAAGAAACGAGCCCAAGACGATAATGAAAGATGCTGTAATTTGAAAAAGAGGGAGACGCGTATTGGAATAGTTGTTTTGTGCCACACATGAGATGACCATTGTCTAGCTGCGGATAAAATGGCTGAACAACGTTGGCGGGTTTGATTCCAGGCGAGATCAGGTCCCTGTCCAGCTATTTCACCCACATGAGCCTCAGAGCCCCACACATGATCACAAAAGGTCTCCATTGAATATCTCTTAACCATGTGATCTGCTAACATATCTGATGAACTCACTTGTAAGGTAGAGCCATGTACGCTAGCAGGAAGGAAAGGCTGTTTGCTTGTGTTGTCTTATCTGTGAAGCTTTGAAACATCTGTGAACGCTGGCTTAAACTCTCAGGAAGCGTGACATCATCCAGAACAGCAACCACCAAATGAAGGATTCTACAAACAACAACAACAACAAAAAGACAATTAAGAGGTTTATGAAAACAACAATTGATCTTATACAATGAAAACAGTTGGAATGATTTGCCATGGAAATTCCACAGACTTAGCAATAGCAGTATGTATGACTGTTGTGGTGACAAGAGATTTGGTGTCTCAGCGGCCATTTCAAAACAGCTCCCATCAAACCCAGCACCAGTGACCAAACATCTTAACAATACCTGTCAGCAGTAGATGGACAGACATTCCAATCTTATTGTAAACAAAGATTTACAATCAGCAAAATTATGTCTACTAGCGATCTCAAGATGATATATGGACAGAGGATGAAATTTCTCAAACTCAACGGTTGAATTAAATTTCTTAATTTTTTATGGCTTGATTTGAATTTTAAATCTTATAGAATTGACCTTGGAAAAACGTAATGATTTGTCAACTGACAGCGGGCCATCTCAGATCTTGATTAAACGCAGTGTGTTTAGATAAGAACGTATGATAAAAGAATTAGGACAGCTGCAATTCAACATGAAAACGTACATGTCCTGATGCACTGTTGGCCTTCTGCACAGACAAGAGAGCAGCTTTGGCAAATATGCAGCACGCTCAAGTTGATCCAATCTTTCGTATCCCATTTTCAGATATATGATGGTAAAATTCTGAAAAACATAACCTGGAGATGATCTCATCATGGCAAACAAAGTTGATTAGCAAAGTAGATAAGGCAAGAATCTGCACAGCTTTCTACATGTTTCAGCCTTTCGAAAATGTGGTCGTAGGCCTATATATTGCCATTGAGAATTGCAACTAATTAAGCTGGCAGACAATTTCTACTCACCAAGACAAAAGGAGCCACATCGTTGCTCTGAAAATTGACATATCAATAAATGATAAATGTATCTATAAAAGTGATCAAAATAGAATAAACTTTGCAATAACAACAATACAATTTGAAAGATTGACATTAAAACTGCACGCAATGTGACTTACTTGATACTGTCCCAAGATAGAATCAAATGGGAGTTGGACTTTGGGACGGTTCTTGAGTCGCTTATTGACGTGACTCAGCACTTCCAAAACCTACAATGTATTGTTAGCTAATTTATAAAACTGAAAGTAAAGCACCTATTTATCAATGACGAAACATAAATGTATTTTGGTATAAAATCAACATCCAAGGCTGGCAGCAGACAATCAAATATCTCTAAAAAAATGGCAGTTTAAACAAAACATTTCAAACATCTGTCATCATACACTTCTGGCGCTTTATCATGTGGTTTGCACCTTAGTTCTAACGATTGCATCTTTGCTGCCCAATTTCAGAAGCACTGCTGACAAGAAGTTTCCAAGAACATCTTCAAATTGTTGATCACTTTCTGCTGATGCGATTCTCAAGAAAACCCTCTCAACCAGTTCTAGAAAGCAACAATATGTTAGAATTCTAAAAAATTCACGAAATAGTTTGGAATATAAGCTTAAAAGTTAAAACATGTCATGTTCGTATAGGCTATTACGGCATTACGTAGAGATTATGCAATCAGAGTGATTGCTTTTCTGTCTGGATCACAGCAGCCTTTCTTTCCGTTAGAGCAAACAGTTTCATTATTGCATGGATCTGCTACAGGCTAAAGGATCCTCTAAGAGAAGCAACAAACATAAAGTCACAGCACTTGCCAAAGGGTTGGCGAACAAGTTTGCTTTCAACAGGGAATTCTTGCACTGTGATTTGTCAAATCCAAGCAGTTCACGGCAGGGGCCTGGCAATCTGGCACAGCATCCAGCAACGCACGCGACTTCACCTCAGACGGCGCTTTCTTAACAAAGCGTGAACTACTTTAGGCATGATGGAGGATAATTATCACTTCAAAAGCGTAAGCTGAGCACTCCAAAACCACGTCAGATGCCAACTTGGTTGATTCTCTTCCGCTTGTTTATGAGCTGGCTGGATGAAATGGCGGGAAAATGCAGAGGCTACTTTCTTTCTCTTTTTACTGGAATTCAGTGCATGGAATTGATCTTAAAACAATACCTATTGTAATCAGCAGTGTTTCAACAACTATAATGTTGATCGATATCCTCATCAGCTTACGATCGTTAATCAGAAATTGTCTGAACTCGAACACATTGCGTGAAGGCGTCTGCCGCGAAAAATATGAGGTAAACGTATCGGACTATATCTTCGCTTGCTTTTGCGGGCCCACGCCAAAACTATGCAAGCTCTCAGACTGATTGTTGCTCTATGTGTAGCTACGTTTAATTTCGAAATTGATGATGAGGCAAATAGGCTAAATCATGACAAAGTTGCAACTTATTTTCAAACACAACCTCTTGAATTGTCGATATTGGTTACAGTGGTGGAAGTAGCGAACTACAAGTAGTTGGCTACTTGTAGCGAACTACTCTTCTGTGTAGCGAAGTAGTGTTTGACTACATTTTTCAAAAAGTAGTTTCAGTTGTAGCGAACTACATTTTAACTGAAGAAGTGCAGTTTGTAACGAATTACTTTTTGATTCAGGATAATCACTTTAGCTACTTTTTCCACATCCATTTGCATCTGGTTGACATAATACTGCCCACTAGAACTATAGAATTGGCTTAACAGTAGCATGATAATGCCAATGACTGAAGTCTTGTTCGCATAACAAGTTGTATATTTTGTGAATAATGATGAAAACCCAAAATTCTTGTTTCTGATTGACTTTTTAAGAAAATGAAAGTAGTCAGTAGCGAAGTAGTTAGCTACTTTTGGGAGATGTTGCGGGTAGTTGTAGCTAACTACTTTATTTATCCTGTAGTTGTAGTTGTAACGAACTACATTTTTAGAGAGTAGTTGTAATTGTAGTGAACTACAAAATTAAAGCAGTCAATCCACCACTGATTGGTTTATTCTTGACAAGTTGATCCAAGCAGCAGGAAAAGAGCTTTCAGTTTCAACTTGAATGACTTTTCTGGTGAGCGCGTAGCGAAAGCTATCAATCAAATGTGTTTTGGTCGACAGCCTGAACGAAAATGGCGCAAAAGTTGATTGCTTGATATTTCGTGTGTTTTAACACCTTTTTATTAATATTGCACGAGAGTAGGTTTCTTGACCTTGTCTATAAGCCTACGAAGTTTGATCAAAATCTGTGAGAGTCAGTTGCAGTTTTGTGCGTTTTGGCATGGAATTAACAATAGAGCTAAGCCTAGTCTGGCTACCCGAATAAAGAAGATACTAAACCCTGATAGTAGACCTAGGGGCTAAGCCTAACAAGTAGGCCTAGCTAGTCTGAGTCACTCTTCAAAACTGGAAAGGCCTATCCTATTCCTATCCACCTGTGTAGTGCAACAGTTCATCACACTCCATTGTTTCCACACCTGACTGTATTTTATGCTGTGCGCGGATAATTTATGCCCCGCGCAATCTCCACAACTGATCCGCGCATCCGCGCAAGGCAAGTCTCTGATGTCGACTAATTTTATTGCATCTTCAAATATTGGAAGAATAACTTGTACGAGTCCTATCCGCGCACCATCCGCGCATTCTCAAAATCGAAATTTATGTTCTCCGCGCAGCAAACACAGAATGCAGACTGGTAGACTCCATAGAAGAGGTAGGCCTAATCAGGTGACAAGGCTGTCAAGGCAAAGCTTAGAGGTAGAATACAAACGAAAACTACTTCATTAACACAGAAACATTAACATATATCTCTTTTGATTTGTTTTGACTTGGATTCTTATAAAAAGGCTTAACGTGCAGTCGTTCAGTTGCAGAAATCTTACCGGTTTCTGAAAGTGATGTTTTCCCATCCGCCATGTTTGCTGTTTGTCAGCACTTTTCAAGCGAGGTTATTCCTGCAACGAGGCGGTGCAAAGGTCTTTCTTTTCTGAATTTTAGTTGTCAATATGTCATTTGGTGATTGTCTGTCATCTTACCAGTTGATCAATCAATCAATGATCTCAGTTTGTGGTCTTGCTTTGAGTCAAGAGATTCACTAGACAGTTGGTGTTCTCAGATCTGCGTTTGATTAAAGGATCCGCGATGTCTGGTTATGTTTCTCTGCACGTTCCTTCAGCGCTTTGCCTTACCTTGAGTGGAGACATCAAGGTGCTTTATTTTGGCTTGGGAATCGTTGCGGCCACAGGAGGATTAATAGGTTCCATTTCTCAACTCTTCTTATGGTCTCGACATCTAAGCGACTGTGATCAGCGTCGAAAGCCATCTTCCAATCCCCATGTTGTGTTTTCATTGGCGTTGTCCAACTTCATATCGTGTGCCGGTCAGTCATCATCATTTGTTTGTCGAATTGTCAACTTGTCATCGATCATAATGACACTACTGTCAAAAGTCACATCACTAGCCATCAAGCCACGAAATATGTTTTTTAAAGGAGGATTGAAGTTTTGTACAGTTGTTTCTTGAAACTATGCATGGCATTTCTTGATTTCGTCAGCAAATGATACGTTAGGCCTAATCGTTTCCTAGGTCTATATTTGCCTGTCAATCTTGCCATCGTGTTTGACTTTGTGCGTGTGTACATTTGTACTTGTTAAAGTCTTACCGAAAGAGGGATACCTCTAAAACCCCTGGGTCCGCCGCTGCAAAGCAAAATCCCCTCATCTATCTTTGTACGTTGAGTTGTTGATTGACTTTATTTTCAGGCACGCTTTTGCTCGTATTCTTCATGCTGTTTACCAACGACAGCACTGTGACTGACGCCATCTTGCAACATTCCCCAAAATGGCATATCTACTTTGTCATCCCGTCTCAGGTACTAGTATAGGCCTAATCAATCAACTACTGACAAGGTGCTAGCAAGAAATAGATCTGAATATGACCAAGGCGATAATGTCACCTGTTTTGCATGCCCACTTGCAACGTAGACCTGGAGCTTAATTGGTAGACAGAATATTGTCGGAGCACTTGAACACTCAACTTTGCTTCAATTGTTTGTAGAATATCAGCCGCTTTTATCAAGATGTTCTTCTCTTTTCCACAGTTGATTTTAAATGTGGGTTTTGTTCTGAGCTGGATGTGGACGCTGCTTTACATTCTCGATGTTTGTTTACAAGTTTACGGCTATTTGTGGTAAGTGTGATACCCTGTTATAATTTGCAGTGTTCACGTTGTATGCCGTAGACCACTAATTAATAATAGGCCCATTTGTGTATACAGTATAAGACAACTTGTATCCCAAATTACAGTTTGTCTTGAAAAGACGTTCAAGCAGACAGTAAAGTTTGACCATCGATCAGCAACCACCTGACTTAAAACGTGGATACATTCATTGGTTGCTTTACTTTAGCTTGCTGATAGTATGTACATTCTATGTAGCAATGGTCATACAGTAATCACTACAAGCCCTACTTTGTACTCACAAGTGTTGAGTCCCGCTTACTCAATCAATAGTCCATGACTTGAAGACATCAATATAATCAATATATCATGCTCCAGCAACATACAAGAAGGTCTGGATGAATAACGCGTATAACGCTAGATAATACGTTATACTGAATACGAGGTTACATGTAAATGAGGGCACTACACCCAAAATGATAAGAGAAGTCTGATTTATATCATCTGCGTTCGTCACGACTTGAGATGCTACGTACATTACCTAGCTTGAAATTATATGCTGGATGGCAGAAGTCCAGCAACGAGGACGGACTAATCTCACTTGATATTTGGCTCGTATCAAGACCACTTGAAGTTTGTTTAATTTATGAAGAAGCTGCAGACACACAGTTAAGCATTTCTGTACAGTTTTGGTTTTGCTTACACTCATTCACCGGTCCTTAAGCCTATACGCAATCATACCATGACAGAGTGTAAACGTTTACTGTTGTAATGGTCTCATAACTCTGTAAATCTAAAACATACCTTTTAGGTAACATGTAACAGAATGGGAAAATATTCATTTACGTCATGGCATCCATGTTGTAATCTTTGTTGCTTGCTGTTTGTTTGCAGCCGTGTTAAGATCTACCATTGCATTGCTTGGCCATTTGCCGCCATTATGGTCCTTGCTTGCGAGATGCTGAGGTATCACAGTCTACATGAAAGGTACGAATCATCTGCTTTGATCATGTTCATTTCTGCACCAGCCGTTTGCCAGTATACATTAGCAGATATTCACTACCGGTAATGTAGTGCAGATGTATCCAGGTGGCATTCACTTCCTTACTCTTAGCTTTGCAATATGTTCATTGTCGAATGTTGTATTTTCCCCTTTTTAAATTGGTTAATCCTGCCTACTTTTTATAGTGATGCTAACGTGCTAGTTTTCATCCCGTGTTGATTTCTTATTTTTCAGGCATTGTTCTGAAGTTGAGCGTTTGTTTACTATTGCTACTGTCTGGGCCTCCATTTGGGGCATCATTGGATTGTCTCTGCTCATTGGACTCGTCGTTCTTGAGAGGAAGAGTGAGAAATGCACAACACTTGTTTGCTTTACTTTTGAATGTTAACATAATTTGTGAGATTGATGATTGTATTTTAATTTTCAGTCAAACGAGATGTCTACTCATTATCAAATGCATTCACGGTTAACGAGAGGACACTCTACAAGCGCATCCGCGTCAAATTCCTTGTCTTTGTTATTGCGTTTTTCGTTTGGTGAGTTTTCTACAGCCTGTAAATCGGATCTTTTGAAGTCTGTTAATGATGATTGAAATGCACGCTATGCAGGAAACATTTATCTTTTAGTGCCATAATTTGATGCCTTTACGCAAACAGTTTTAAAATTACCAGATTATGGTTATTTAACAGTGTTTAATTTCAGAGTAATTATCAATATTTTGATAACAATGTTAGCTGTTTATTTACGTTTAATGACCTTTGAGTGGAACAGTTTATTGCGTTTCAGTGATGACCTCTATAGTGACTGCTGCTGGAATGCCGACGAATAGTATTTTCTGTGATAATTAACCTGTATATAAAGACCACTTACATTTTGGAGTGGTCGCTGTAGGTAGGTTTCACAAACTATGAAGTATTAACTGATGTCGTAAACTATGATGACTGCTTGATAGTCCTTGTCACGTCAAAATTACAATTTATTCATTGTAGTTAATAATGTTGTTGAATTTAATGTAATAAGCCAAGTGTAGTCCTTCGAATGCAGTGGCGTGTTTCTGAGCTGAAATCAACCATTTGACAGCCAAGAACAATCAGTGAAATTGACCATCGTAGAAAAGAATATGATTGAATGCGCTTGAAGCAAATCAATTTTCGAATGTCATCAAGTGTGACAAATGTCAACTAGCATGAATCCAGAATCCCAAATTGAATTACAACTGCTCTTGGTCGATTGCGTTGCAGCATAACTAATAATTATTATAATTATTGAAAACCTTGATTCATTCTTATTCTGTATTGTTTCTTGTCTTCTTCAACGCAGCTGGCTTCCTACTCTACTTTGCAATCTCATATTTCTTGTTGACCGAAAGGATGACTTCAAATCAGAGTTGTGGGTCGTTGAGGTAAGTTTTAATGCTTCTCGGGCCATATTGGAGCCAATCCATCCCAAATATGATAGAGTTTGGTTTGATCTCTTGAATGACAATAACTCCACTGGTCTTTGCTTATAGTTTAAACCTATTAATTAAATTAAGAATCATTCCGACTTGGTTGGATGGAGCGGCTGATTTTTCAAAACGAGGTTCTTGTTTAGCTAGGAGACATAATTCAATATGGTGGACTGCATAGAAAACTGCAAGAAGGAACTGTCTGCTATTTCTGCCTGCGTTTGTGCGCATTGTTTGGAATTAATTGCAATTTTACCTACGGCTAAATGTAGAAATATAATTTTATATTGCTGTTAAAATATATTGCTGTTGAAGGTAAGGTAATCTTTTTGATGTTTTAATTCTCATCTTCATCATCATTTATTCAGAAATATGATATCCCCGGCCGTCCTGAAATTTGAAAGCCGTGTTTTTAGTAAATCGAAAGGAGGTTTACCTGGTTTCCAAAGGCGTAGCAATTGCAAACGGTTTGCGGTAGTTACGTGGCAGAGGGTGATTTCTGTCTGCAAACTGGGAAGGTGAATGAACATATCCCTGTTTCTGGGGTTGGCAAAGTAGATTGTAGATTCCCTCAACGCTTCAATGACGTCTTGCGAATATGAGATTTTTTCCCGATAAAATAAAGAAATAAACAGGACATCAGAAATTTCCAGATAAAAGTTCTACCCACGCGATACTCTTTTCCGAATAATGAAGCGTAATTAAGTGCGACCCAAAGCAACCCCCTGCTGACAAATAGCTGACGACAAAGTCTTCCCTCGAACCACCTGCACAACGTCCCTTGGATTCTACTTAATTTAATTTAGTATCTTGTTTCGTGTGGTCAATAAATCGTGCTTTGTCATCGGCTGAGTTCAGATGTACGGAGCGCTGCCTAATTCGTCAATGAAATTAGCACAAACACAAATATGTTGATCAGTTCAATTTGTTATCACTGAAACCAAGCAGAATGGGATCAAGAAAGCGTGTTTTGGTCTGCTTGCATTCTCTAGTATTGTGCATTTCATCTTGCAACCTACCAGGCACTAGAATTGTAGACCCATTTAGGTACCCATGGCAATAAGAACGTTGTCTGCGTTCGTTTCAGGTGATTCTGAATCCACTTCAAGGAGCCTTCAACTATTTCATATTCATTCCTCAAACGAGGCTGCACGATCTCGTTCCGCTGTTACCTGGTCGAAAGGAGGCTGTTCTGTCTCAAGATGGATTTTGTCGTAGCATTGAAAGCATGAACCAACAGAGTTGTGAAAACCACAACGACAATAATTGTCTTTTAGCCCGTCCCCGACCGACGCCGATTGATTCGTCGTTCTTTCACTTTACACCGCATAATAGACTGGACACAGACGATCATGATGAGTCGCAGTGCGTTGAGTCGCCGACGGATTCAATCACAACGTCGTATGAGTCGACGACATCGGGACAAGGAACGGCGTACCTCGTGCGACTCTTAGGAGACGAATATCCCTCTCTGTGACTTTGTCCTACACAGCACACCTTAGGTCGTAGCAATAATAATTATTCCATTCTGAAGAAAATGATCTTCATTAATAAATCACGCTTAGCAAATGAAATCGTTTTCACTTTATAAATAATGTTACTGTCATTTCTTTGCACTTTCCAACTTATCTGTTTTATTGGAATTGAAATGCTCAATTTGTTGTTCAGTTTGGTCCCCACTGCTCTTCGACGATTTGAACTGATAGGGATATTCTGTTTGCATAACATTGGACAACGAAAGCGATTGAAACGCCCAATCGGATCAAAGAGCTGCCTCCGCATGGAATCACTGAAGGCGAACACCACAATTAATTGAGGCGTATTTAGTAATTAGCTATTGACATTGGTATTATATGCACTAATGCAAGGCAAATAACTTCCGATATATATGATCACGCAAGGCTTACGGACAATGGAACGTAATCAATTTTGCTGAAGAAACTTCGGTTACTCATAGAGAATTTGAAGGTAATTTGAGAAATTTCGGCTGTTTCTTATTTACGGAAAGCTTCTTACTTAGCGCTGTTGTGTGATTATGACCTTCAAGGTCGACTGCAATTTGACGACAGCTGAAAGTGAGGCTTTGCAAGCGACGGTCTTCATTAATCTCCCAATTAGTGACCAGTGCTTCTACTTTAATTGACGGCCGGGAATCTTTTGTCGGTTACGATCTGCTTCCTAGTACAATTATTCTCAATAATTCTAATGCTTAGCAACCATGTTAGCAACAAGCCCAATGATTGACATTAACTGCTTTAATGACGTCAGCAACAGGTGCGCTGAAATCTGGACTTCAGTGTACGATATGAGGAATTTGAAAAATCATAATTTGTGGGCTGCATTCGCTGCCGTAGAGTATTTAGCGTCATCTTGTGTTTTCTCTTGCTCTGTTCAAGCAAGAACATCGGTATAGTATGGCGTTGGGAGTGGTGGTAATTGTTGAGAAATCCCTTCAGCCGGTGGTTGGTAAATAATTGAAAAGACAACCCTCGTAGTCATCTTATTTACCTCATTAGCAATTGAGACTGCGGTTTATTATACGATCAACAACGATTGCGACATTGTCACGAAGCCATAGAATCGTGCGCGAAAATCACGGAGATGTCTAAAGCACAACACGCCAGATGCAAGATGGAAGATCGAAGTCAGAATGACGATGATTGGATTGAAGTGGTCCTTTGCAGCCAATTAGATCACGCCCTTGGTAATCTAGCATCGCAATCCTCGGATGCAGTTGATGGACGATCGAGCAAGTTGGTGGCGTTACCATTTGACACGCCTGACACATCTACCCTGCATCAGCGGAATGGTGATCAATTGGATGCGACTAAGAAGAGGCGCCTCGTGCTAAGACCGACCAAATCCCAACCGTGTTCACCTCGTGTGCCACGATCAAAAGCAAAATTACGAAGCAACAATCTTCTGTTGAGACAGAAATCACACGAGAAAGTCACTGCTGGGTCAAGGCACCATCGTGGGCTTTTCAAAAAAAGCGTCTCGCTTGACTTCACCAACGACGCAACTGCCGCGATTGGGAATGAAGAGAGCAGTAGTTGTTCTTCGACCGCCACCAATTCACCAGCAACACCACGAAAAGGTATGGACGATGATGTCGAACAGATGAGACAAAGATATGCCAAATTATTGGACAAGTCATGTGATGAACATGCAAGCCAATTGAGAGATGCGCTCGTTCTATCTGGAAGTCAAGAGAAGTTATCACGAATGGAAAGGCTGGAGAAGAGGCATTTGAGAGAGTTCAGCCAAAATAATGCCTTGAAGTATTTACCAAGTCCACCCATCGCAAGATCTCCTAGGACTCTAGGTCGTTTGGGAACAGAAGCCAGCTTAGACGGCTATAAACATCACGAGAAACAAAACTAAGTCGTCCTACTTTAGCATCCATACACAAGTCTTAAATCTTCGAGATACTGTACTTCATAAACGGAATTTATTGTTGTGATAGACAGACAAGATAGAAAAACGTTTAGTTAAGATATATAAGTGGTCATAAATACAATTCTACAATCATTTCCAAGTACGCGGGTGGATACAATTTGGCATAATACAGTCACGGGTATCACTCACTTCTTAATGTCTAGCATCATAATACATAATTATGTTAATCAAGCTAAGTACGTCATTTGAACAAATGGTTTAATAAAAATATACGACAAGTCCTTGATATCAATGTTTTCTGAGCGCCAGCGCATTCCTGAAAGGGAAACCTATTTCCCTCGATCAATTGTAACTTTGGATTGTGAGCATAGTGTATATCAGTATTCCTTGTGTCGTCAATGTGAAATGTTCTGATGAAGTGAGATTGTAAGAAATGTCTAAGCTTTCCTTCGGGGCTGAGTATCAAAATTAGTGTTGTCGAATGCGTGTGCACATCTTGACACGATTTTATGGGGCTACGTATGATTTAGGGAAAGGTAAACTCGACCCGTCAGCCTCGTTGCCAGTCGCACGATATCATGACTTATGCCCAGTCTCCTATAGCCTGAGACCACTTTTGTGACCCTTATAAAGGATCGGGTACCCAGGATCCTAAACACATAGATTATTTTGGTTTTAGGATCTATAACGCAAGACTGAAATCGAGGAAAGCCGCTTTTCCACGATTCAACATTTACAATGCGCTGCCAATACCAGCTTGGAAGTTAGAAGGGGCATGGAGTGCAGAAAACTGCCTGACAAACATAACACCAGTCATCATCTCACCCAGAAGAAACAAAATGGGGCATCGTGAAACCACCGACAAGGAAACAACTGGCAGACAGACTCAGACGATAAGAAAATCGAAAGAGAAGATGTGATGTTGCCTCCGTCCTGGGAACTCTCCCATCTAGCAAACTGTTATATGAAGTTTTTCATTTGTAAATAGTTCGTAAATAGGTTGTTATTTTAGAGGTATTTATTTTAATTGAGGATATTACTGTATTTTCTTGTTAGATTAAGTTTTATCTATTTATTTAAAAAAAAAGAGAAAAAAAGATGTGACCTAAAACTACAAGAAAAAAAGAAATGAACTTTCAATGGCAGATATAAATTAGAATAGAAATCTCACTTGAAAAGAGATAAGACAGAAAGTAGGCAAGATTGCTTCTTGTTATATAAGATGGCAGGAGCGGAAAGAAAGCGAGGGCAACCGCCGTTTCACCGCAAAGAAAGACGGCTGAGCAACAACAAGGAGACACGATGATGAAGGCAGTACCTTGATTGATAGCTGAAAGGCCAGCCATCTTGCCATGAAGTGGTTTTCAGAAACAATGTTTGGAATGAAATACTTGAATACTTTCGGCAGCCACTACATTGTAAATGTATACAGCACTCGTCAAACAAACCCAGATCTAGCTGTCTGCGCATGCGAAGAATATTGAATTCAACTGCAACCAGGAATGGCGAAAATCGATTCGCGCATGCGCGGTGCAGTTCCCTCCAAGAGTCATGAGGTGAAAATGTAGAATCAGAATGTTTACAGATAGCGATTCCGTCTTTAATTCTCGCGTTGGAAAGGGTTATTGAACCACTAGAATGTTTCCAAACAGGCAATTATTGTCAATTTTATTTGTTATCAACTAAGAGAGTAAGTCAAGCCAAGCGACAAATCTCGAATTAAATATTTATGATATGTGACAAACTCTCTTGAGAATTAAATCTCGCAATAGATCGACATCTAACAGAAATGCAAGGGCTTCCAGAATGAAAGTACCTTCGAAAAACTCATTTGGGCCGCCAATAGAATTTACTTAAATTCGTAAAATAATTATGGCATTACCTTTCGTTTCTGAGAAATTTAATTGTTTCAAAAGTACAACAGGAGATTCAAGATTCACGGAAGATCAAGAAACTAAAGTTACAGAAATGAATTTATTCTAGCCAAATTTTAAAATGTCACACTCCGTTGTGTGATATTCGTCTGGACGTATACAATAAGCGTGTACGAGATGCCGCTTTTCGTTTTCTTCTGCTGAATTTCGTACGTTTTACTGTAACAAAGTTGAGTTTTCCATTTCGGAAAAATGGAGAAACAAAAGTTCTTATCTCCCAGGAATTAAAGAAACAGCCGGGGCTTTGAAAAAAAATTGTACTTTGCCGTAAAATGATTGGAGACAGCAAAATTGACTTCGTGCGTATAACAACCGGAGCTACAGTGTCACGTCTCAGCGTTTGTTCTTCGCGCTCAAATACTTTGCCAAACCGTAGATTATGTAATCCTAGCAGTGCAAGTGTAGCAAGCAGTGGCAAGCGCTCAGCGTTGCGCGTTTCTGGGGTGTGCTGGGAACTTGATAATGCTTTGCTGGCTGGATTTTCAATTGTTTTTATCATTTCACAAATATAATCAAATGATCGCCAGCTTGGACTGTTTTCCTATTTTAAACTTCGGATTATTTTATCTCTGTAGATTGCTTCGTGTGACAAATCGGGGTTGTATAGAAGGGTAAAACTCCTACAGTCCGAAGAGGTGAAGTTTGGCAGGAAGTTAGCGCTAAAATGATATTTGTGCAGGGGTCTGACAGTCGTCGGGATGCGTCATTGATGGACAGCTCCACTCCAAGGGTCAAGTGCGTCAATATGATAGTACCTTATTCGCCTTCAGACATCAGCTGTTTGAAGAGGGAAGCCAGATAGCTTGCTGTTTCAAGCTTGTTTTGAAGGGTTTTGAGGTTTGTCGTCAGCAGTTGGCTGTTGCAAGGTCTTTGTTCAAGAGAGTGATTTCTATCGCGTTTAAATCTTAGTTTTCAAATAAGATAGCGCAATTGTGTACACAAGGATGATGTATTGATTAAGGTTGATTGAATTTGATATTCTTTGCACATTCGGACTGCAAATGACGGTCCAGCTGAGATTATTTCCATTGTGAGTGCGACACACCTGCTAGCGGGCCAGTGGGTCTGTCCGTAGACGCAGGTGAACAAACAGGCGACAATGAGCACCGGCCCGCTCCTTAGCTCGACGGTTAGATGCTTCACTGCATTGTTCCTGATGACAACGGGAGGAGTATCAATCCCATAGCATTGACTAGTCGCCTTGAAAGGCCATCATCTTTAACACACACACCGAGAACTGTCATTTGACGGGGGGTGTGCATCTGCAGCAGCGACAAACGAAAGACGGACACGCGCAGTGTCGACTCATCGGAATTCGTAGGCATCGTCAAAGAAAAAGAGTTGTGCCATTGCAGAGATGGATTGCGGCTGCCAGATCGACAGAGAGACAAGCCGTGTGGTGGACTATACGGCCTCTGTAGGCAGGAAGTGGGACATGTCACGAGAAACGAGCATGCCAACATGGCTATCACCGTGCGGTCAGTCCACGAATTCGTCCTTCACAATCGACGCCCTTCTGTCTAGGCCATCACACCGGCCCAAGCAGATGAACGGATCAAATGAACACAGCCTAGATCTCACGAGCCGAAACAGCAACTCAATGATGAATGGGAAGTTCCGAATGGGTCCATTGGGCGTTGGGATCAACTGTCTAATACCTAAGCGTCACATCTTCGATGGTCAATGGAGAGAGGGCAATGAACCAACCATGGTGCAAGTCGATCGCACTTTTGCTGCCTACTACGGCCATTGCGCCGAATGTGATAAAATCAACAACAACGATGTCAGAGGTAAGTCAAAATGAGATGTCTTTCATTTCGTAATCATTGCCAGATGTCACACCGACACGTAATCCATTTTTGATGGGAAAAATATTTGCGATGAGTTTGTGTTTAATTGCAATCATTACGCAGTCATTACAAGAGAGTGCGACCAGCTGCACATTTAAAGATGCCTTCCCAAGGGACAGCCTGATAAACAATTCTCTTTCCCTTGAAAATTCAAAATCGGCTCATCCTTCTCTCATAAGATGATAATCTAAGAAAAAGGGAAATGATTTTCTTTAAAAAAGGAGAATATGATTGCGGCTTTGAAAGGAACAGTGTTTTGTTTCGTGGTTTGCAACAGCACAGTCGCACTCTAATTGGCTACATGATGATGCAGCTGGCGAAAAGAGCAGCTCGCATTAAAAAGGGGAAAGTGATGTCGCGCAATGAAACCACGGTGATACTTTGATCGGTTTCAATAACGCACTCCCGCGACGTCATTGTACGTTGGTTTCAATAGTATTTGAGTTGAGTTTCAAGAGAAAACACGACATTGTGTCATAGCACATCCTCCCCCACTCCATCGTGACAATGGAGGGCATTGTGAGCGAGTGTGTCGTCGTGACTACAGACGCTCGACATGAGTGTGTGTCATGGAACAATCCTCACCGGCAACACACGTGCCTACTCGACGTTTATCAAAATGACAGCGTACTTTCCATTCTTCATTCACGTGGTGCTGCCAGGAGGAAGAGAAAGAACGTCCGAAAGATCACATCCATCCCCAAGTTCAAAAGACCCATGACGACCAACCTCATCTGTCGACTGGGACCATGATGGACATAAAAAACACACCCTAGACGCATCCATGGTAATTTAAAAACGGAGGCTTAATGGAAATAATCTTGATAGTGCGTTGTTGCCATGACGACATGATTTGCGTCATTAGATGGTCGATAAAGCGATGGAAGATGAGCAACCGTCGGCGCGTTACATTCTAATCTGCGCGTGCGTGTAATACGTTCCCGCATTCGATCAACCAATTACGAGGATGGGATTGGCTTAATTAGGATAAGAAGTTGAGCGCCTCTGATTCTCTGGTGTTTTGCACAATGGAGCGACGGCTGAATGGACACAAGCGATCGCTTCCATTAGAATGGACGTCTTAGTGAGATGGACACAAGATTCAGGGTGTTTGCCATCTTAGGATTTACAATGAAAGTAACGAAAGGATCAGCTGTTCGCTTTTTGAAAAGGACTGCAGATTCATGTGGTACTTTCCAATGGGAATTATGAAAAGGTACGAGCGACCAGCTGTGCTTCACCGCCGTTAACAATGCACACATGCTGTTGCAGCACTTGAACGAGCCTCGACCTCAGTTGAAAGAGACGCGTGCGCGGTTGCCTTGGTGTCGCTTCATCAGCTGTCATTGGGTCCTGCTGTGCGGGTTCAAGTGTACGCCCAGTTAAAAGTGATTAGCCCCGCCGCGCTGCCTGACACTGACACGAACCGAACTCCACGTCGGTCGACGCCTTTTACTCTCCACAAAACAATACCATCCCAACTCACGACCAACGTCGCTTCCAACCTCCACTCGGATAAGTAACAGATATTCAAAGAAGCGCTGGTTTCTCCTTCTCGCTCGAAAAACAAAACAAATATCAAAGCGCAAAGGATGTAAAAATTCCGTTTCCCCCGCCAAGTAATCAGCCAGCTCACAAAACACCTTCCAATCAGAAAGGACGTCATTGCCAGGCGAAGTAAGCTTCGGGTAAAATGTCAGAACGAAAGCTCTCTTGGCAGCGCTTTTCGTCAGCCGATGCGCATACAACAGCGCAACAAATCCGTAGTACTTTAATACGAGGCAATTGTAGCTGCAGTCAACATCATATACTAAGTCACTGTGTCTTTCATTTTTAGATAGCCCCACTCTGCCGATCGCACGGTCACGCCAGTACAAGGCTGAGACCCTGGACGAAGGGCACCATGGCAACAAACATGCCAAACGACGTCGGACGATTTTCACGGCCGAGCAGCTGGATCGCCTCGAACACGAATTCAAACATCAGCAGTACATCGTCGGTCAGGAGAGGCGATATCTGGCCGTTGAATTGGGTCTCAATGAGATTCAAGTGAAGGTCTGGTTTCAAAACCGGCGAATCAAATGGCGAAAACAGAGGCTAGGTCGCCATCCTCTCTCGCCGATGTGCCTCGAACACTACGCCGAAGACTAACCACGCCACACAACACAGCAACAAAAGAAGCCCAGATGGCGTCATATGGGAGAAACGTATTTTATCAAAGATGTAAATAGTCTTATCATCAAAGCATAAGTAATTATTCAACACAGTTAAAATTATAGAACCATTCTAATGCAACGTAATCTATACATTTCATGAACCATCCGTCGATGCTTTCCTGTCCGTTTCCGTCTGGCGTCTTTCTGCTTTTACAAACAGAAGAGATAACACACTACCAGCTGCCTCGTTGACAAACACATCCAGCCTCGTTTAGTAGCATAATGGGTACGATCGAGGCTTCTTTCCATGTCAAATGTCACAAATAATACATCTAATACAGACCTCGTTTGCAGGTCGTCAACGCTCAAAACGAGGGCTATCTCAAATTGTTAGAAGATCGCGTTAGCTCAAAGCTACAGAAATGAGGTCCGAATAAACCTTTCGTCTTCATAGGTACAAACTGGCGGCGAAGACAATGTCGCGTTTAATTTTCGTGATTCCATCGGAGAACTTGTTCTCTAACTCTGTGTTTCCGATGGCCTTCGAGGCCTGGCACATTTGCCGCAACAGCTCCTCTAGTCGTCTCATGCAACGAATGATACTGCCTAAACACAAAATAATTGGAACACATCAGAAAGTACTACAATTATGCACTCAATGGGTATCAAGAGAATAGAGAAAGAATTAAGGGTCTTGCCATAAACAGGCAGCTGCTGCATTGAATGAATTGTGAGGCGGAAGGATAGTTGCGCGCACCACGTATTTCCAAGTAACAACACTTGAGTCTTTCATCAGGTAAGCTATCTACTGACAATGCGATTTTCAATGTAGCAATCTTCATTTTTTACGAGCCTTGATTAGTCTATAGAGCTGCCACTGAAAACAGGGTTTGCGAACTCTAAGTCACGAGGACGTCGGTTGTTTGTCGTTTCACAGATGAACCCCTTGATCATTATACCTTCAAATATGTCGGTCATTTTGCAAATCTCTGAAAACTTGGCTCCATTGCACCAGGAATAGACGACGTCCATCATTTGCGGTCGAAAGGACTCCACATAATCATCAATGTCAACATCGATCTTGGCTTCTTCTGAAACGAGGCCGATCCGCCGTGCCGATTCCTGACAACGAGAAAGGACAAATGGTCTTCAAAGGGAATGGATACTACCGAACGGGCCACAACAAATGTTTCTATGCCAACTATACTTCAGTAACTAAGTAACACGAACAATCTGTTCTGAATTGACGAGCTTCCAAGACACTTGCGAATCTAGGATTCATACGCTCGCTGGCTGGTTGGGTCAATTATACAATCAACTTTCTGACATGCATTGGATGTAATTATGCTAGCCTTCTTCATCGTCGCTGCCGGTTAACAACGTCATCTTGCTCTGCGAGTCGGCAGGAGCGACCGATCGCAAGTGTAGATTTCCTTTACTGGGGCAATACATGTGAGCCTCGTTCTCCACAGCCTCTTCGTGAAATTCTCCTCTGGAGACCAAAAGGCAGATGTCTCGCTGTGGCTTAAGTAACTGATATGCGTCTAGCTCCCTACGTTAGAGTGCAATTGTAGTCTATAAATTTAGATCGCAATTCGTGGAAAGCATAATCATTGAATGCACAAAGAGGACGAGGATCGGGTTGCTTTCCGATTTCAACCTTTGATGCATCTTCGCCATATAACGAACGATATCTGTTATTCGTCCATTTCAATCAGACGACAGATGCGACAACATTGAAATTGATGAGTTGTGGTACTGCACCTGCATTTGTCGCAGTGGTCCCGCAAGTTCATCTGACAGACGTGGCATTTGATCACCCTGCGGGACAAGACAAGGTTAGCACAGATAAGTGTGTGGGCGTAATCAATTAACAGTCTGTCAGACGACACACAACCCCCAGAGATATACAACACATTACTAACGAACTTCTTCCCGGGTACGATGAACCAGCAACATCAGAGGTGACCTCTATTTTAACAAGCATCTGTTTCCAGCCTCACATCTATGCGCTCATCTTCCACGAGTGTCCTTTCAATCTCGGAATGAAGAGAGCTTCGTGAATACAAACGAGGCAATCATAGCCTTCACTTAAATGATACATACACTACACAAACAAGGAAGTAGATAGTTAGATCAGGCAAGAAAATGCCAAATAGAAATAGGCATTCTCTTATATTCGAGTCATCGCAAGTGAAAATAGTAAACTATCAAAGAAATTGAGTTGTCAATATGGCGCGATTTAAGCGAGGCAGCACTTTCTTAACAGATTAAATGTTAACAAGACGACGAAAATTAGTATTGCTTCTTTTGCAATATTCATCAGCCTTACTTCACGAGGCAACACTTTAATGAGGGACAGGTTGCCCTTTGCCAACATAAATGAAACAGCACAGATCGGTTCCATCGCTGAGAGAATATTCCCAAGCCAAGGAATCTGGTGCTTACATCTCGACCTTCATGTGAATGCAACAAGGAGCAAGCACGTCACGTGATTGAAGATGGACTGACCTTCTCTTGAAATACGAAACAGCTGAGAAGCGCCACGCATTGTGGTGACGTCAGATCATTGAAGACGCCATTGAAAATCATCTCAGTCAACAACAACTCGTCTCCGCTGTAATAAATACATGACAGACATACAATACGATAAAATAAATCATGTTGGTCATAAACTACAACAAGTGATAATAGAATCATCAATGTTTAAGATTGAAGTTAGCTACAAAGGTGTCGGCATGAAATACCGTTGCGCAGCGAGACAGATAAGCACTTCTATGAGCAACACCGAGAACAGTCTTTCACATTCGACGCAAATGATATACAACGTACAGCAAATGAGCGCGTGATCGCCTATTACCTGCTGATCTCGCAAGCGACGCGGCCTTTCAATTCGATGACGTCGGATGACGTGGCATAGCCAAGTCTGAAAAGACAAGCACAACGTCGTCTCTTAACCAATTGCAGACGGAAAACAATTCATAAAAACGCAACATGACTCATAATGATACCCCTACTGTACCGATTTGCCTGTAATAACACTTGCCATTTCAGTCCAACAACGTAATATATTACGATCGCTTGTATAAATGACGACAGAGAAGTGTTTCAGAAGATCCAGAGCAGAAAATATCAGCCATGGGAAACACAAATTGACAACAACAACTATAAACTATGAACTCAGATTACCAAACTATGCTAGCCGTGGATGCCAGTGGCGTCCCTCCCCCTCCCCCGGGTGAGGGATCATGCCAAGGATTTCGGGAGGAAAGGAGGAAAGGCGAATCAAAAAGGTGCTATAGCAGTACAGTGAATGACATCTGATTGTGCACAATTTGGTCTTGGCATGAAGCGCAGTGTTGCCTCACAAAGACGTAAAGAAGCACTTCGTAAATCACCTTCTCAAAACTCGCTTTCTGCACTTCAATTCGTCCAGCTGGATGACGCTTTTGGCTTTCTTCAGTTCCTTTTTCGCTGCTTTCACATCGGCATCAATCTTTGCCTTCTTCTCGCATTGCTTGTAGAGTTCGTCGAGTTGATCGTCCTTGTGCATGGGATGGGTGTAAAGCCGATGCTCCAATGCCTCGATCTTACGAACGATCTTCTTCAAACCTTCGTCTTTGATGTTCATATCTTCGATCGGATCGAGAAGGGGATAGCCGTCGGGAAAACGCCGTTTCACTTCCTACACCGACAGAAAACAAGGAACTGCCGTTTATACTGAATCCACACGACATATCAAATAATTATAGAGAAGCAGTCTCAAAGCAAGTCAGGCAAAAACGTCGTACACACAATAAAGATATTTGCTACTTTGCAATCCGCGTTGAATTATCTATCAACTAATGCTAGAGGCAATTGGTTGTCCAGGTGAGGTGATCACATTTTGCAAGTTGAATGTGCGATGATGCAACAGATAAGACAATCTGAGAAGCAGGATACGAAGTCCTTTTAAAGGTATATACAATACAACTTACTTGTCTTAAGCGACCACCTGTCTTAAGAGACCAGTTTCATTGGTTCCTTGTGTGGTCGCTTAAGACAGGTAAAAGATCTATCATAATTTGGTTCAACAAATTATAAGTAAAAGGTACAGCAGATTTAACACTGTCAGATTGTGGTCGCTAAGCAACGCTATCCATGGAAACCAAGACCACCTGTTCACAAAGACCAACATGAAAGGAGGCCGTTGCAAGATGACTAATTGACTATGTTGAAGGTTCGGATGAAGATTGAATTGCTCTCACTTGAATTGATTTTTTCACGGTTTGTCTTGCATCGAGTGGTCTAAGGTCCTTTGGAAGGTATAATCGAACGCTGCTGATTTCATGAATAATATCCAAGAGGACAGGAATCACCTGCAAGACAAAAGAAGACCACAGATTACAACATCAATATACAGCAGTGTCATTATCTGCAGCTCAGACAAGGGCTTCTTCAATCGGTCCAGTTAGCTTTTTAAAATAATTACAAGAAATCATTTCTATTTATTATCATGTCAACACTTCAGAAAAGAAAACTTACAAAAGATTCGTTAAAATTTCCAACTAGCAAACAGTGCAGTGTACTGTATATAATTTTATGTACTGTAAATATAAATCAAAGGTATTATCTTGTTTATTGGTTTATTTACAATCCTCAACTTATTGTATCTACAAATAAACTGCCTCGTTTAGTTTCAAAAGGGCACCTGCATCTCTCCTTTTTCATCTAGGCCGCATGGTAAAGGGAGATCGCCGTCCGCTGTTCTTTTTGGCGTCTTGGAACAATTCACGAGGACTTCAACCACGTATATGACATCCTTGTCGTTGCTGGCTGCCTGGCAACGGAAAACCACCATCAAATTCATGAAGCACGCACGCGCAATGCGTTCAATGGCGACTATGCTAAGGCACTATGATACCTTGGCCCTATTGTCGAATTTCGCTAGTTTCACAAAGTCTGGGCCAAAGTGTGCTTCATTTGACATCCTACATTGTTTGGCGGTCACTTTGCGGAGGTTTAGGCTCAACCCTTCCATTGAATGACGCAATTAAAACGTCTGTCTGATAGAACTACTTTTTAATCAAAGTTGGCCCAATTTCAATTGCTTTCGCTTATCTTCGTCAACTCGAATTACGCGTCCCTTTTAATCAGTGATACAACACAACAGGCGTTTTACAACTTATTTATAAGACAGACCTTTTGATTCGCTTTTCTTTGAAAATTAATCACACTGCCCCAGCCGAAGTCTTGCTCTCCATTTTTAACCTGCAAAATTCAGTAGAAATGCGCATTGAGCCATGTTACTTGTGACGCAATATAAAATAACGAAAACGAAAATGAAAGTCAGCACTAACGTGAACAAGTCGTCCAGGCTGCATGAAAGGTAAACAATGTTTAGGAAGGTGAATAAATTTCAACATTTCATTGGTCAGCTTCTGCAATTGTTGACGCAGTTTGTAATAACTCGAAATCGCCTCTTCGTTTGGTATAGTCTGCTCGTTTTTCTTTTCTTCCAACATTTTCATCTCTGTAAAAAAAAACAAGAACGTATTTAACAAGACTCCATGATAGGAAACAAATAAAGCTACTTCATTTCCTCGCTGCTGCTTATATATCGCTTACTTTCAATCATGGCAGGGATTTCAGAGTAATTCTGAAACTGATGGAAGGATTTTTCCAACATGAATTCTGGGTTTATTTCTTCTAATCGCAGCAGATTCAAGACCATGTTGTATGTCAGACGAAAAGCACTGTTCAGGGCATCAGCATGTCCCTGCAAGAAACAGACAACACACAAATTCAAATTTCCCTCCTATAAGTGAAAATTAATTTGCCATTCAGCTTGAAAAGATTCGTAACAGTTAACAATCGATGACACAAAATCTCTATATCTATATTTTACAAACGTCTGTCTGTTTGCATGTATGTATGCATTCATGAATGTATGTCCGTTCAAAACCAGGCACCTGCCACTCATGTGCAAGTACGAATTTTTTGACTTTTGGGAAACAACAAGGCTCTGGTTTTGCACGGTTTTCGAAACACATCGCACAGCGCCAACGCTCAAACCTGCAGGTCAAAGTTGAACAATGCAAATTGGCGCAGAATCTAACGGAGCCGTTTTTGAAAAGGTCACCTTGAAATCGAGCTATGTTCTCTGCAAGCTTGAGGAAATTAGCACTGTGGTAAGGCCGTATGGGCACCATTAGTTAGCTGTCTTTGCCATGGCAAGCGGTTATGCTTGAATGGTTCGAATTCGAAAGGATAGATTTCAGCCTCTTGGGAATCGGAGGCTTGAATCGTCAGCATGAGAAATTGCAAAGGAGCTTACTAAAGAGCCTGCTGTTGTGATTTTTCTTATGAAATTATGCTTGGAATGTGCGATTATTTGTTGTTCTTACTGATTTACAACTGCCATTTTACTTACCTGGAAAGACATGTACAACCACTACAAAAGTTTCGATATTGTTTGACTTCAGCTCTCGAAATTCGACTTGACGAAACACGGAAAACTGTGAATTTTAAGGGACAAATTAAACATCCACTCCAATAATGCGTAGCAACGACGCTGGACGCAGCTGCGCGGACCAGCCAGTACTATAAAAATTGAAAAAATGACGCATTAGGTCAATGTTAGCCCTGCAGTTAATTTATCCTCTTGTCTGTTATCCCATCTTGATGGTAGCACAGTTATTTACTTCTCACCGAGCTTAGTCTAGAGATGCCGCTGGGCTAGCACGCTCAAACTGAGTTGGATCCCATAACAAACAGATGATGATGATAATGAATTCAAGCAGACGTTTGTAAGTTTGGCGGGAAGACCAAGCCACGTCCACGTTCCCGACCCAGGCCTCTGCCTTCAGACATCTCTTGACATTGTTTTGCCGTTGCCCATGTTGATCCGATGGGCTGCTACATCGTACCTTGAGTAAACCTTTGCCAACTGTTGGTTCCATTTTCTCGTCTACAATCAGAATGACAATTCCGCGGTCGTCAAGGCCACGTCGTCCTGCTCGACCGCTCATCTGAATGTATTCGCCGCCGGTGATCTACAATTAAAACCAAATTACACAGAATGTCAATTTAATAATGTTCTTCTCAATAAATTGGATGAAACTATCTGAAGTAACTAATCCCAGGCAGATTTCCTATCATTATATAAAATAAAAAAACATAACTTAATCCGGAGTTAAACGATTTTTACAAATGTACACAAATAAGTGAAAGCATTATTGGCATCCTTAAAGCAGGAGTAATCTTATAAGTAGAAGAAAGTATTATAATTGTAATTAGCACCGCTTAACATAGTTAAAGTAATAATTACTGTAACTTTTGCAGGCAATATATAGAAAATAATTACGCTTTAATATTTTAATTTAATTTTGCTATTGTATATATTTGTATAGAGTATTACGTTAATGCCAGCGTGTTTATTTGAAATGAAAGCTGTAAATGATTAATTGCATTTTATTGTCTGAATTGAGCTGTGTGTGATTTTAATCTTAAAGCTGAAACAGATGTTCTATAAATGAAATCGTTTCGTAATATAATAGGATACCAAATACATAGAAAGGAATAATATTACTTTTCCGTATGGATGCAGGAGAATACAAGAGAGAGAGCATTGCAGTTGTCACTAACCCATCTGAATTCTTTGCCATCGAACTTTCTGGCGTTTGTAAACACAACCGTTCTGGCAGGCATGTTCAACCCAAGAGCAAATGTCTCTGTAGCAAACAAGGCCTTGAAAACGCACAAAAAAAATAATGATTAAAAAAGTTGACTTGAATCACAAAATATGAGCAGATGTAAGGACAGAGAAGAAGATAGTTGAACATTGTTGAAATGTCTGCAACCAGCGACACATCACTTCCACCAGGACACACTCGAATTTGACCTCATAACCGTTAGCAAACAGCAGCAAATCGAAAATAAAACAGAACTGTAAAACTGAAGAAATATTAAAGTGTATAGGAACGAGTTTGTCTTATTGAGAACTGCTAACTGTATGCGACTGTTTCACATTGAATGCATTAGGGGCACTGTTGCAAGCTCAGTACAGTCAAACCTGTATTAGTGGCCACCTCTATAGAGCAGCCACCTGTGTATAAAGGCCACTTTTCATAACCCCACAATGACACTTCTATAGAAATCAACCTGGGCAGAAAGGCCACCTATCTATAAAGGTCATTATTCTCGATTTCCAAAGGTGACCATTATAGACAGGTTTCACTGTAGATAAACAATTTTCAGTTTTCCATAATGTATTCAATGATCACATTCATACGCCTTTCTGGGCATTTTAAGATTCCACAGAGCGCATGACAGAAAGACAAAAAGCAACTGTAAATAAGGTTAATCAAGATCGAAATGAATACTTCGGATTTGGCCTCACCTTGATCAGACCTTCAGAAAATAGGATCTCAATGACTTCTTTCAATATCGGCAGCAGACCAGAATGATGGATGCCAATGCCCCGTTTTAACAACGGCAAGAGATGCTCAACCTGGCGACGGACGCAATCAATCAATGAGTTAAACAAATGTGTTAATGAAAGAGAGCCTCAGGCCAATGTAGCGGAGACAATGCTAATTAGCATCCATGTTTTAAACCAGCTCAAGAAACAAACCACTCTAAGAATTTCAATGCAATTCATATGCAACACATTCATTCCAAATTGTACCTGGGGTAGTTTCTTGTCGTCGTCTGACAAACAGTCAATGGCATTTGTAAACACATCAATTACCAGTTTCTTTTCTTCGTCTAAAGCAAACAACAGAGGAAACATCCATGGCTAAAATTCAATCTCGTCTTTGTTTAAACAAGTGTTAATATATTCTATAAAATTCTATACTATGCATCTTTGATTTTTAGCACCATTAAAATAGTTCATGTAAACGGGTTCTATTAATAAATAATGATGGCGGTAACTTTCGCAATTCTTCTTGCATCCGCCATTTTTCATCGCCTCTGCTCTTTAAGCTTTGAGTTCAAGATAATAAGAAGTGTACCTGCTCTAAACTGTCTCCATCTTTCAAACACACTTCCACTCCATGATATTCAATAGGTTCAATATAATT
>OFHS01000166.1:0-16538 GCA_900245855.1 Calvadosia cruxmelitensis
TACAAACGGAGATTTACACGGGCCCTTCTATTCTGAAGCAGAAAACGGGCAAAGAAGCTGTGCTATGTCTGGACGGCGGTGGTATTCGTGGGATCATTACCATTGAAATCATGTTGGTTCTATCTGATCTGTGTGATGAACATCCACAGAAATTGTTTGATTGGATCGCAGGGACAAGTACAGGGGGATACCTTGCTCTTTTGGTAGCACAAGGTGAAATATATATAGCTTACAGTAATAGCATCATCAGAAGTAATCGTTAATGAAATCGGCAATCTGTATCTCATTTCATTTGGCCTCTTGTACATCGATCCCTCTAATTTTCATTTCGATAAATATACTATGAAGATACCTTATAAAACATCGTTGTCCTCCAACAACTAACAAGATAGAGTCAGGAAGATTAATAAGAATACACATCTAATCATAAGGACATGTCTTGCTGTCTCTTCGTATCTTGTTACCAAAACACTGATTATTATAGCGTACTGCAATAGAATAATTACCCGCAATTTCCATCACATGTTACATACTGTTCTAGAATGATCGCAAAATACTGAACTTTTCTATCGATACAAACCAAGGAAGCGAAAAAGATATCTTTAAAATTTATAATCTTTAAATTACAAAAACGTAAAAAATAATGATAGTTCAAATAGTCGATATACCAAAGATGCAACTAGCTTTATGCCCTGTCAAGGTACCTTCACTTTAATCGGATGTACCAGTTTGTTTGAAAGATATCTTGAATTGTGCAATGGTTGTTTTGATGATCGCAGGTACTGTTCTTCGAGAGATCAAAGCTGGCTACTTTCGATTGAAGAGTGCTGTTTTCTCTGGCAGCAAGCCTTACAGTACAGAGACCTTTGAAACGTTACTGATCGACAGCTTCGGTAGAGACACGAAAATGAATGAAATTGCCTATCCCAGGTATGCACGTGTCAAGGGTCATACTGAAGGACAAAGCAGATTAACGATACTTTGACATGTTCGTTTTCTTGCTTTTTCAATCAGCATGAAAGTAGTAGAAATGTAAGCTGCCTAATGAACACAAGTAGTAAGGGGTATTTTTTATTGAAAACTGAGTTACAGGCAGCTATATCACATACTTCTAAAGTTTTGAAATGTGAAATTGCATTATATAACCTGGCATGATTTCCGGGGCATGATTTCTGCAGCTTCGAAAAATATAGCGAAACTATGACGCATTTTTGAAAATTATTCTCAATTCGTACAGCCCACGAGTACATGCAGATGAATGGAATAACTAATTGAAGACCGTATTTATTTAGTAAAATTCTGCACAATTTTGTCGTTACTGAGGTTTATGCATGAAACCGTTCGCACATGTATACAGCAAAAATTAGCATTTCTAGAACAACTTGAACAATAAAAAGATGTTATCGTACTGGTTATGAAAGAACTAAATGTTTTAGGCGCAGTTTTATTAACACCTTCCCTACATTTTCATTTTGGCACTTCCGCAAACCAATTTCCATCTCACGTCAGTAACATAAATACAAACAATTCAGAACTGGTCGATACATGTGAAACCACCAATGCAAGGATGGTACATAATACCTGGAGGGTGCTCTAGTTCATTATATCAACCTGCAACCAATAGAACTACGCATATGGCTCAAATGTTTTAATCTGTCTTGTTAGGGTTATGATTCCTGCTGTTGCTGCCGACCGAAAACCAGCCAAGCTCCACCTCTTTCGAAATTACGACGCTGAATATGCAGAGGAAACAATCAAAGGACCCGTGAAGTTTCATCTTCTTCAAAAGCCATGTGGTAAGTGTCTTCACTTACGTTAAATTCAATCATAAAACTGACTGCCATAGACGCATTAGTATGCAGAAAAATCTATTTTATGAAAGGATAAACCACGAAGGCTTCGATTGTTGCAAATAGACCATTTTACGACTAATAGTGCGGTCCAGCCGGTCTTAGCAAAACAGTCAATGGTAGAGTTTTGTTCTGAGCAACAGACGCTTGCTGCTTTCTGACGGTTTTGACTGCTGGTTGGCTCTTCTCTATTAAATTCATAAATGGCGCCGAGAAGAATGATTTATCATTACTTGCTGTACAACATAAATGCATAAAAAAACTCATGGCAGTGATTTCCAACATAGTAACTCATTTCATTTTCGCTGCATTTAGGTAATACAGAAAGAGTACCGTCACGATTTTCCTTGGTCTGTTTCCATTTATGTTTCTTTAATCGCAAGTAGCGTGAAACTGGGCCGAGCGTTATAGAGATGACGCTCCAGAAAAAGGACAGCTTTCAATGCTCAGTCTGATACAAGCCACGTGTATAATACAATACATTCTAAATCATTAAGGCTGCTTCGGTATAGCCTACCCTGAAAACATATGTTCCGGACAAGAACCGTTCTCCGTTTCAATTGTCGGATTTCTTCAAATAAGCCTCTTCTGATGCAGAAAAATATACCTTATAGCACAATAATCAGATTTTGCATAGAAATTTGTCTTAAGCCGCGTTTATGCATGCCCTTCTCCTCAACCATCGTCACTTGTCGTCGATGGGCTCAAGTTGAAGAATAGTTCAAACCAATCAACACCAGAAATTGACGCATAAAAAGGGCCGTTTATGCATGCCCGACTTTAAACAACTCTAGACGTCAACAAATACCACTTGATTCTTAAATCAATCAGCGTGCCCTCTAGATTTCTCGCTTCTACTGTTTCAGTTTGCCCCCTCATAGCAAGATGGCGTCCAGCGACGAAGATAGCAATGTTAAAACGGCGGTATCGTTTGAGGTGTCAACGCCTTCATGGAGAACAATGCCTGCGACTTCTTCAACTGTCGGTTTGCAATGGGACATGAACGGATTTCTTCAACCATGCTTCAACCATGTCGCCTGTCGACGTACGTCAAGTATTTTGACGCAGCAAACGCGTTTATGCATGGTCGACTTGCCCCGACAGTTGAAAGATTGAGGAAATCAGACGTACGTCAAGAAAACTGCCCGTCTGTCGGGCATGCATAAGCGCGGCTTTACAGAATTTGGAAAAGTAATTGTTCTATTACTGTACTACATTTTATGGACACAATCCTTGAATGAGACATTTTACTTGTAAACTAGGAATACTGTACATGGTAATACCATATATAGTCTATTGCTATGCAGCATGCTATTTGTTCATCTTATAGATGTCGAGATTTGGCGAGCAGCTCGTTGTTCTTCGTCGGCCCCTTCTTACTTTCGTCCACATGGTTCTTACATTGATGGTGGATTGATATCGAATAATCCCACCTTGGATGCGCTAAGTGAGATTCATCGTTTTAAAAGGAACCTTCTTGTGGATGGTCAGAATTCTGAAGAGAACCCAGAGTGTGTACAAGGGGCATCTCATGCAACAGGCACGCTGTCGGATGTTGGAATTGTTCTGTCATTGGGTAAGTCAGTCTTCTGATCGTATTTGACGACACAAAAACGTCATTTCACATGTTTTCAAGCCTCGCGTAGCACGAAAGTACCTTCTCCAATAATCAATCTGCAAAATGTTTTCTGTGATAGGTGCCTAAATGGCTTATTTGATGTACAACGTTTGTTAAAATCGGTGATTCACCAATGGTAGAACAGCATTTTCCCATACTTGATTTAGCAGTAATTATGTTGTCTAGCAAAATAAAATTATTGTTTGTGCAGATTTTCTGTTTGCACCCAGAAAAGCCTAGTGCGTCAATGTCAAATCTGGCAATATTCTGTTCACGAATACGTGATTCTCCATGGCATACATTCAGAATGACATATTGAGCTATGATTGAGATGACAAATATTGGCAAGGCCATCATCATCATCATTTATTCTGGGCCTGATTAGCTATCAGGCTATTTCCCACAGGGTTTATACACGAATAATACAACTAATATTTACAAGATTCAAAGCAGCTAGCAAACAAAGTTACAATGAGTGAGTTATATATTACAAAACAAAATAGGTTAGACAAACGGTTTTGCATTCTAATTTAAGTAAGCAGTGAAACACAATTTTTTGAGGTAATTCTTGCAGAGGTGCTTGAAGGCTTTCAGGTCTCTCACCTCTTTCATCTCAGAAGGTCAAAACGCTAAGTACAGGAACACTATAGTGTCACTTTGTCTGAAAGTCGAACTCAGGTAATGCACGTTTGATATGATGCGAGAATCTAAAGGATTGAGCATGTTCCAGATGGGTCTTTTGTCTTCGAGTTTATGAAGCCAATAACAATTTCAAGCATCTCTAAAAGTGCACAAGAGGCCATTTGGTGTCGAGAAAGGATTAATCCAATCAACTGCTACGAAAATTACATGTGTGTCACCGATGCTTCGTGGAGTCGACAAGCAATGATAGCAATGCTCAAAGGAGGGGTCACTTGTTTCGTGAGGGTTATTTGTCCTGCCATTATAGGGCAGCAGAACACTTTGGTCGATCGCACGAAGAAGATTATATGGTGTCGTAAATTTTGTGGGGTGGGGGGATAGCATGCGATCCAACCAAACTTCCTAAACTTGACATCACTTCCAAAGCTTATGCAGGAATCTATTGTAGCTTGTATGTTCAATGTAATAATATTGTATATGATTACGTCTCGAATGTCCGCTTGCGTTTCAGGAACAGGACAAATGCCTGTAAAACCGTGTCCTGTCATCGATTTATTTCCTCCCTCTTCGCTTGGCGATGCTCAGAAAGTCATCCAGAGTGTTCGCGGTCTCGTTGATATTCTCCTTGACCAGGTGAGTTGGTGACGTTATCACGCGAAGCAAAATTAAGTTGTGTTATTGATCGTTAATCAGGGTGTATAAAAACCCCCGATCCTTGTACAGTTTTCGACACCTCATTAACGGTACTAGCCAGGGTTATGATTACAATGGAAAAAAGTCGCTGCGTGCTGCCAGGCATTATATCTGGTGGTTATACTTAATATCTCGTCCGGTTTGTTGACATTTACCTGTATGTTTTAGAAGTAACTGATGACTAGAACAAGTCATATATCACAACGAGGCATATATCACTGCAAAGCAAAATGCAATTTAGTATACGAACAATTCAACCTAGCATGTTAAATCAGACTAACTTCAAATGGTTCTTCTAAGATTTGAAGAGTTCAATATTTCTTCGTGTGTTACTTTCCATGTAGAATGCTTGTTCTGTCTCATGGATTCGCTAAGTGCATGTTGGCCTGTTGGATGTTAGTGACTTCGTCGGCAGATGGACAATATTGTCAAACCTGTTTTAAGTGACTACACAAGCGACCACTGACTGAAGGATTCTTAATATACTTTCAGAGTATCTGTACGCAGGTAGGAGTTAAGATGGATTAGACTTAAGTATTAGACCTCGCATTTTCTTGTTTTCCCTGCAGACAACATCTACAGATGGTCACACAGTCGAACGGGCCAAGAGTTGGTGCGAGAGCGTTGGAACAGAATACTTTCGTCTCAACCCTTTCCTGTCTTCTGAATGGGAGCTTGATGAGCACCACGACGTAGAAATCGTCAACATGCTGTTTGAGACACGTAAATACATCAAAGAAAACATTGGGATTTTTCAGCGAGTGGCCAACGCGCTCATGGGAAGTAGCAGATAATACGCTCCGCCACCTTGAGAATCTTTGACTGGGACTAATTGTGGCAAGAGCATTGGGCAATCATAGAAAGTATTACTGATTGTTTTCAACGTTGAATATTTTTGCTCCAAAGTAAAGGGAGTTTTTAATGCTTTTGCTTATTCGATTCTCCCTTCTGCGGTTTTATTGGGAATCACTTTAAATGTTCCTGATGTTCATAGGGATGTATCCATGTGCCACTCGTGCAAAAAGGCAGTAAGAACTCACCGAACAATAATCTACGTTCAGGGATATTAAGCTGAAATGCACTTCCCTTTTGATGGGAAGGATGCTGTACAAGATTCCCATACCCAACACAAGTTCGAACAATCGACTGAGAAACGTGGAATATTAAAGGAAAGAGTGAAGGTGTCGTCTTTAAGGAGGGTAACCCAGCAAGGCAATTGATTTTCTCTCTTAGGACGTCAGGAAATTGAGAATGCATAGAATACTGTCTTGGAAAGTACGTGTCTGCTGAGCCCGGAGTAACTTGCGAAGCCTGATTGGGATCGACGCATACTACTGGATAGAAAGTAATGGCAAGAGCTTTCCTTTTTTGTGAAAGTCTAATCTCTGTTAACATTGAAACATTATAAGCAGGAATTGTTCTCAAAACAGGAAAGAATTAATTTGAATGATGATGACGACATTCTTTCCCGTTATAGAAATAGAGCTGAGTCGTGCAAATGAACCGGTTACTGTATTTGCAGCGCGCTGTTAAGGCTGTCCATTTTTAAAGGAAGATATTTAGATATTTTGAAAGGAGGGTGGATAACAGAATAGTAATTTCTACTCAATCTAGATTAAATGTGAACAAAAACCACCAGTTAATCTTCCCGGTATTCACCGCTTTATTATTTCGAGGAAGGATTGTATCATGCACCATTGTACTTTCATCTGAAACAAAAATATCAACTTCTCAAATCAATAGTATTTCCTCATGCATTGTGAAGGAATCTGGTCATACTACAAATATATGGTTTCTTATTTAAAGCACAATTCTTATATCATGGAATACATTCTTAAATATTGTACACTAATACTTACAAAGCCTGCGTGCTATTCTGCTATCAGATTGCATAACTCGAGTATAATCACGGGAATCTAAAAGAAATACCTGCATTTTAATGGTTTCATAGTTCAACATTTTACCGTATGATTCTCCAAACTATAATAAGTCGATCCTAAATCATCATTGCTTGAACCTGAAATCTGTTTGTTGAACGTTGTACCGCAGTTATATGTATAAAAGTATGTTTCAAACATCTTCTGTGATGAGTGAGTTGTGAAGTTGCTTCCTCTATATCCTCAAGAATCTAAAAATATCCCAAAAACATCTCGCAAAACCAACAGTTACTCTTTAAAATAGCACTATTGGAATAAATAAAACTAAGCGGTAACCCTCTTCCCATCTCTCCCCGGAGCGAAATGCTTACAATCTGAATGATTATTTGGACACATCATTTGGATTGCACTGATATTACATTCAATTCAGATGCCTATCCACTTGCAGTCACTGGAGTTATAGCAAACGAGGATGGATGCTTTAGAAGAATTCCATAACATATATACTTGAGAGACATGCTGCTTGGCGCACAACAAGGAGAGATGGCAGAGTTCCAAGGAGAATATATGATCGTTGGTGCCAGAGCTCGAAGATGACACGGCTACATATTCATACCATCACGTGACTATACAGTGACGACACCAAATTCACATTGACCACTTGCTACGCGCCGGCCAGTACAGAGTCATTCCGTTCCAAGAGCAATCCTGTATAATGTCATACACGATCAAATCGGTTTTAAACTAGCAGTTACTCCTGGCCTGACTTCTGTTCCATTAGCTACATTTCAAATACCGCTAATTGGCCTTTCAACTACCGAAAACATTGTACATATAGCCTAGATTATCTTCACAACCCTACGGGTGTGCGATATATAGATAGATAAATATTTGCTAAATGAAATATAACTTCAAACTACGTACATTAAGTGACAGGTGCCTTTTTTCTTTTTTAATATTAAAGGGATATATCTGCTTCAATCTTACAGCAATTAAAATGAACAAAGTTAAAAAGACAGAAACTAAAAGATATCTAAAGGGAATTAAATCAAAGTATAATTATGCTACATAACAAACCTAATTACATTAAGTTGTTTCATGTCAAGCAAAACATTGGTCTACTTTTGAAAAGCCTACATTTACAATGTTCCTTGTGTTATAAGATTATACCTAGAAATTTGATATTTTACACAAGTAACCAAATTCTTGTTCACCAAATATTTTTTATGTGTCCTAGGTGGCATTTACACTGCAGCAAAATGTCGAAAAATTGACCTATAAAGTGCCGTATACGCAATATACCCTTCCGACAATATCTATATTCTCGTGCTAGGAACATTTCTGAGAACATAAAATGGTTATTCTCCAATGGTTATGAATAACTTATAGACTTCCTAATTCCTAGATGACACTTCTGACGTAAACAACGATTCCAAATAGTCATCCAGCAAGCAGAACAACAAGCCATCTATATCAAAGCCAACTAAAACCATCCGACGACCATTCATCAATTTATTGTTCCATAAATTCATATTACGTTTTGCACGCGTTGAACACGTATACACTACCCCGAACAATAAGAACATTTACGATGATTTCCAATGAAACCTCAGATGCGAGAATAATGTAAGCAAATGTCTAAGCGACTCCTTCATTTTGAAGCATTAAATCTTCAACGTTGAAAAAAATTATAACATGTCAAACAATAATGCAACGGATGCTCAATGCTCTTGTCGCGTTTACTCCCTGGCAAGGATTGTAGAGTAATGGAACGTATCGTCAGCTGTTTCCCATGAGCGCGTTTGCCACTCGCTGGAACATTCTGATGTTTTCTTTGATGTATTTACGTGTCTCAAACAGCATGTTGACAATTTCCACGTCGTGGTGCTCATCAAGCTCCCATTCGTAAGACAGGAAAGGGTTGAGACGGATGTAGTCTGCTCCAACGCTCTCGCACCAACTCTTGGCCCGTTCGACTGTGTGACCATCTGCGCGTGTTGTCTGCAGGGAAAGCAAGCACATATGAGGTTACTACTTAAGTCTAATCAATCTGAACGACCACATGCATTAAGGTACTCCACCAGTATACTAAGAGACCTCCAGACAATGGGTGTCACTTAAAACCGGTGTTACAATGTTGTTCATCTAAGCCGACAAAGTCATTAACATTGAACACCCCAACAATCCCTCAACGAAATTGCATTACACAAATAGAGTCTCTTTACACTGATGTGAGCGGTTACTTAAATGTAGTCACGAGTGACAGGTTAGACTAAGGTCCATAAATGATATCGCTTGCCTTTGCGACAACGAAAGATTCGTTGCTGTTCCCTGGCTGTTCTGCTTTCCACTAACTTTAAAGTAATAACCTGCCATTACTATAAGTAGCCGCTATGGGTGGATCCAAAGCTCCCCCGACGCAGATACTAGATTACTGCAAGCTGGTTTGATACCTTTGCTAGTCATCAATTGCTTGTGAAACATAAAGGTACAGATATCAACCTGCAAACACGACGAGATATATGATTACTTAGGAGATATGATAGGTCCTATAGCTGGCGACAACGTTGTTCCACTCTAACATTAGTATGTCTATAACCATAAATGCGATGCCGGAAAAAGTACGAGGGACCGAAGAGGGCTTTATGTACACAATAACTCCCTGATTAACGTTGAATAACACAACCTAATTTTGCTTTATCAAATGCCATCACCGACTCACCTGTTCAAGAAGAATATCAACTAGACCGCGAACACTCTGGATGACTTTCTGCACATCACCAAAAGAAGAAGGAGGAAATAAATCTATGACCTGACATGGTTTTACCGGCATCTGTCCTGTTCCTGAAGCGCAATCAGACATTCAAGACGTCATCAGATGTGATATCAGAAAAGTTACTTTGGACATACCAGCTACAAGAAGTACAGATACTACGTCCTCGCACTATTGAACAGAAACAAAGAAACAAAGAAACAAAGAAACAAACAAAAAACAAGAAACAAAAAACAAACAAAAGAAATATACTACAATCAATCAATCAATCAATCAATCAATCAACAGATCAGGTCCCCAAGGAGATAGTACATGAATATCCATTCAGACAGCATAGCCCATTATTCCCTATAAAATCAAGCTTGAATTTAAATTGGTTGACTTCCTATATGGCACTATTGACCTCACCAAGATCATTATCCAACATCTTCCAACAGTGATCAACTTGAAGAGACTATCTGATCTATCAATTCAGCACAGAAATCGTGGAAGACTTGGAAAACAGCAGTCACAATACCAATTTGTCCTACACACAACGCAGAGCTGACAGCACAAGCAAATCCAAAATAAAGAAGTACTTTTAGTTTCAACGACTGAAAAGCCTCATGTACAATACAAAGTCACAACCCCCCAAAAAAGGAAGGAATGAACTACTTCGGATTAACAGAAGGCCCATCAAACAACGTTTCACGCAGCACAAGCGATCTTTCAAACACCAAACAAATATGCCAAAACTATCGAATTATCAAAGGATGCTTTGGAATTAAAGCACCGGTAAGGCAACATCGATTTCGTAATCAAATAGTGCTGGTGCATTAAACATACTTTGCATCTACAGATGTGCAGAGTAATTATTAGGAGGTACTCTCGTGCTACTGGAGGCTTGAATATATGTGAAATGACGTCGTGCTGTCGTCAAATACGATCAGAAGACTGGCTTACCCAGTGAAAGAACGATTCCGACATCTGAAAGCGTGCCAGTTACATGAGATGCCCCTTGTACACACTCTGGGTTCTCTTCAGAATTCTGACCATCCACAAGATGGTTCCTTTTAAAACTATGAATCTCACTCAATGCATCCAAAGTGGGATTATTCGATATGAATCCACCATCAATGTAAGAACCATGTGGACGAAAGTAAGAAGGGGCCGATGAAGAACAACGAGCTGCTCGCCAAATCTCCACATCTGTAAGGTGAAAAAAATTGCACGATGTATGACCATGATATGCTGGTGGAAATAGTCCTCATGTGGCGCACCTTTAACCTCTCGTATATGTGACTAATATCTGATCGGTTATTGAACATTTTACATTTACTTGAACTTCGTAGCTAATACAAACTCATTATCATGCCACGTGAGATTCTATGTATTTATTTTGAAAACAGACCAAGAAAACTCGTGACTCCTCTAGTTATTCTCAATTGTATAGAAAAAGTATCTATAACTTCGATTAAAATGCATTATTGCCATGAATTTCTAGATTCATTTATTTCTGTAGCAAGGAATGAGATTCTGCTTCTTTACGCCATTTACGAATTTCTTAACGAGTACTAGAAAATTGGTCAGCAAGTAGGATATCTCCGTTTCTCTGGGGTATAACGAAACAGCACCATGGAATTTCTGGTATAAGGCTCTCTGGCCCGTACACTTAATCATTGAAAGATCGGTAGAAGCAACATGATAGTGAATCAGTGATATTAAATTAGTTCTATACAAATCACACTTCTCAGCCCATAAAGCTTGGTTCTCATTTCGACCGGGAGCTGCCGGCGATCACCGCGGTTGGTTCCAATTGTCGGCCTGTGATTATATCATATAGTTGAATAAAACAAAAATATGGAAATACACTAACAGAAGGCAGAAATATATCTGCTCTTACACCGAACGGGAAGTCTCATCTTTAAGTGCTAAGGGTTAAATTACAGTTTTATTACATTTTAATCTATTGGATATTTCATGCTCCCTCAATCTCACTTTAAATGTTTGCAACGACGGAGTCATGACCATCTTTTTCGACAACTGATTCCAAAGACGGATTGTTCGATTGAAAAAGAACTGATTGCGGACATCGTTGTTTGCTTTTGGCAAGCATTATCGTTTTTCGTGGCAACGAGTGACAGAGGATATAAATATAATAGAATCAGGCAAACGGTGTAGATCAATGAGGTTGTTAACAATTTTGTACAGTAAGTGTAAATCAAGCTCTTTGCGATGGTCTTTCAAAGGTTCCAGATTAAATACGTTCAAACGTACTTTATTAGGAGGTACTCTCGTGCTACTGGAGGCTTGAATATATGTGAAATGACGTCGTGCTGTCGTCAAATAAGTTCATATGTGGGCCGTGGGGTGCGTGGGTAACAGCACATATAGCACATCGTCAACATGGCTGCACATAAGCAATGAACATTAATTAATTATACATTAATTATAGTGATTATGGCACATCGTCACTTCACGCCGCCTGCACAATACAGTTTTACAGAATTTTGAAATGACGAAGGCAGACGAGGACTTGTTGTTATTGCTTGCTCTCTGGGATCGCATAGAAGCACGGGAAGCGAGAAGATGATAACTTTATCAAAACGTCGAAAAACGCCTGGAAGCAGATGAAAATGTTGAAAATTGAAGTTTGACGCCTTTCGGGGTCGGCGGAAATAGTCTAGGACCTAACCATTGCAGTGTTTTGTTGGATTGATTTACCGCCGGTGATCGCCGGCAGCTCCCGGTCGAAATGGAAACCAGACTTAAAGCAGCAGTATCGAATCCTGCGTCGACTGCCGCCCATTGTTTTTCAGCTCAGCTACGGCTCGCAAGAGACTGAAATTGATTCTTTTCCAACCATTCGAGCGCAAATGTCTGCCACGCCAAGCACAGCGAGTTCGAGGTGCCCATTCCACAGCGAGAATTTCATCAAGATTAAAGATAGCATAGCTCGGCTTGAAGGCGACCTTTTTAAAATAGCTCCGTTAGATTCTGCCCCAATTTGCATTATTAAACTTGCATGCACTTGGTTCGAGCGTTGGTGTTGTACGGTGCAGGGTTTCGAAAACAATGCACAACCAGAGCCTTGTTGTTTCCCAGAGCTAGTCAAATCCATACTTGTTAATGAGTGGTTGGTGCCGGGTTTTGAACACGCAGATGAAACTACATGCAGACGTTTGTGAAATATATCTCTCAGTTTGGGTAACCTCATTTAACTAAGGCTTTTGGAAGTTTTTTGGAGAATGCCTCTAGAACCAGAAGCAAGAACAAGCAATTATTTAGTCAATTGACGAAATAATTGATGTATTATTTGAGAAGTTGGTTTCCATATGATTGCAGTGTTTAGATTGCCTGTTCGCTGTTCCACACAATTAGGATGTACAATGTAAGATGCTCACCACATGGCTTTTGAAGAAGGTGAAACTTCACGGGTCCTTTGACTGTTTCCTCTGCATGTTCAGCGTCGTAATTTCGGAATAGATGGAGCTTGGCTGGTTTTCGATCGGCAGCCACAGCAGGAACCATAACCCTAACAAGACAGAAAAAATAAACGTGATACTGAGTTGTTCAATAGGGTTCTTGTTGTAATAACATAAGAAACACGGCCAGGAGTGTTTGGATTTCCTGGTCGAAGCACGCGGGATGTATAGGGAGAAGCAATAAAACAACAAATCGCAAGAGCTGCAAAGCGCGCGTTCCTTGTAATAGACAGTATCAAATGCTTGTCGGGATTTCCTATCATGCCTCTCGGCCAATTATGTTCAAGAAACTAACTGAGAGGTTTCAAAGCAAAATCAAATCTTTATTTAAAGATAATAAAATCGGTAAAGTCTAAAGACTTTTCCTTCAAAGGGCCTTCCACATTTAAAACAGTACATGTTTGGAATATGGAAAGCCGAAAGTTGTAATTGCAATAGACTTAATAAAAGTATACAGGCAAGTTAAAACTGTGCTCAGCGATGATTTAGATATAACTCATAGTATGCTACTATAAATTGCTGAGTATTAGAATCCCTTCACGATAAGTAATGGAGTTGGTATGCTTAAAGGTTACGAATCAATTACAAAATCGAATGTCTTCCGATAGGATGTTCCGCAGTTTCGCTGCATTGACCGAGAGTCTGTTTTTACTCAATTTGAGGCTACAGCGTTAGTTTACTTGAAATTTCTGGGTCTATTATCTGACATTAGACTGACACCACCCCCGTTAAGTTTTAAATAAGGACCTTAGCTACTGAGATAGCTTACTTTCCTTTGTTTTAAAACTGATCGAAATATAAACTCCAACAGAAAAACAAACATCTTAGAGTATCATTAGTGTGTTTCATTCCTCGGTATGACCTTTGACCGTATGAAACAGCTCAAATGACATATATACCTGGGATAGGTAATTTCATTCATTTTCGTATCTCTACCGAAGCTGTCAATCAGTAACGTTTCAAAGGTCTCTGCACTGTAAGGCTTGCTGCCAGAGAAAACAGCACTCTTCAAGCGAAAGTAGCCAGCTTGGATCTCTCGAAGAAGAGTACCTGTTTATCAAAGCAATTGATGCACAATTCGTGATAACATTCAAACAAATTAGTATATGAAAGTACATGAAAGGAATTTTGATAGAGCATAGTAAGCTTGCTACATCTTTGATATGCTGATTGTTGGAGTCTTATATTAACGTTTTATGATAAAAGCTTACGCATTGTAGAAGTAAATATCTCGTGACAGCGATGTTTGAAGTTAACAAAAGCAGTCTTTTATATAGAGGTCTTTCTAGAACATGAGATGACACTACAAGTGTTAGAGATTGCGGATAGTTATTCTATTACTGTAAGCTATATATACTTCACCTTGTGCCACCAAAAGAGCAAGGTATCCCCCTGTACTTGTCCCTGCGATCCAGTCAAACAGTTTCTGTGGATGTTCACCGCACAGATCAGATAGAACCAACATGATTTCAATGGTGATGATCCCGCGAATACCACCACCGTCGAGGCATAGCACAGCTTCTTTGCCAGTTTTCTGCTTCAGAATAGAAGGGCCCGTGTAAATCTCCGTTTGTACAGCCTTGGGTGCACCACTTGGTGTTCTTAGCATCGGAGGTTCTGCAAGAAATGAGGGGAGAGAGAATGTTAGATGTTTCATGTATTGGTGTGGTTCCTGATGGATAGCACACATGGCAGGCAACCGTCTCGGGCTCAACATCCGTCTAATCGTGGCCAAGATACTGCCATACTACAGGTATAGTTTACCAGAAGCAATGTATTGAAGTAAAGTCGATGAAGTATATTGAAATTTTGCTTATTTATATTCTAACCATATCAAAACCAATTTCTCATTTTTCATTTCAGATCCAATAAATCAATGCAATATGTGAGATTGCTACCTTAGATAATTGAGCTTAAACGATCTGCCGTTTAACGGGAGAAAATACTAACCATATTTTTTCGGTCGTGGACTTCCATTGCAGTATACTGATAGCGCATCCAGCGTTTTCAGATACTTTTCCCCTCCATTTCTGGCAATTGAAAGCGGAGTAGTGCCTTTATCATTCGTAGCATATTGATCAGCTCCAAAGACGAGCAGGGCCTTCACCAAATCGACATTATTAATCTGAAGTAGAATAGAGACACCTTCGGACCATGACAAGTAAAAAAGAACAACTACATATATTTATCTAGATTACTTGCGATAATTTTCTTGTCGTTACCTGCACTGCGTAATGTAATGGAGTTTTCCCATTGATTCCTTTAGCATTGACATCCGCCCCGCAGGTAAGCAGGAAAACGAGACTAGACAGCCTCGAATTTTTGGTCATTGCATGCAATGCTGTCTCATTGGACGAATTCCTACCTTTTGCATCGGCTCCAGACATAATGAGCAGATCTACAGCCTATGAAAGGAAACACCTTGATTAAACAAATAGATCTATATCATACCCAAAAGTAGACCTGACGGCATCGTCCAGTGGTAGGAACGCTGGCATTCGATTCTCAGCAGGAGACTGCTGCTTGGACCATACTTCTATTCTTGTAGCGAGGGTTTTTTGTATTTGCGCCTATTGCACAATTATCCTCTGAGTAGAGAAGGTCACATGCTCTGAACAAATGGTCTAAGACAAGGAAGCCATTCCTCTTGGAAAGCATATGAACATACATTGTAAAGTTGTATACTGTACATAAGTACATTATATACTGGAACTCCCATACAGTACTAGCAACAGAAATGCATTTCTTTTAGCATGCAATTCTTGTCTATATGTAAGTCGGAAATTCCTTGTATATTTAGATAATTTAGCTTGTGAATTCTGAAAGCCTTTCACTTTGAATCCCAAAAATAATTTGAAGATTAGGATTGCGCATTATTGAATGTGTCAAGAAGTTCAGAAAAGGGCAAACTCCAGCTGTCTGAGAATAAAAACAAGTTCAACTTTCAAGTTAAGTAGTTTGTATTACCCAGAATGTATCTGGATTTCTTCTTGTTAATTTACATCATATCGGAAACACATAACCAAGTGGAGTCGAACAAATACATCACAGAAAGATTATGCGCATGGTGCTGCGTTCACGTAGTACTTTACCTACACTAATGCTTTTACTATCTGTTCCAATAGTAATTTACCTTGGCGCTTTTTGCAAACTGCAAAGGGCCTGCTCCATATTTCAAGTCTTTAACGTTGGCATTTCCAGGATTGTGCATCAGGAGTACTTTTGCACAAGACAACTTATTGCCAGAGATAGCCCAATGAATTAAAAGCTTTTCCTTGTAGACTACAGAGTCTGAAAATCCAAACTTCAGCCCAATGCCTAAACTTTTACTGTTGCCTGACATGATGGCTTTAAGAAGTGGAGACGTTGCGAGTTTCTTGATATGATTTGCACGGAGACGCAGTTTTCCATCTTGAAAAAAAGAAAAAGCAATGTTAACCAATCGACCATGCTAACGTCTATCATAGCATATGTTTTTAGAAAACAAAAGAATTACAGACAGACAGACAGACATACAAAAATAAACAAAAAGCAAACAAACAAACAAACAAACAAACAAACAAACAAACAAACAAACAAACAAACAAACAAACAAACAAACAAACAAACAAACAAACAAAC
>OFHS01000166.1:16588-56229 GCA_900245855.1 Calvadosia cruxmelitensis
AAACAAACAAACAAACAAACAAACATGCAAACAAACAAACAAACAAACAAACAAACAAATCAAAAGGTTTGGAATTTCTCTTTATGTCAAGTATCAACCGGCTACGTTAAAGCCATGTATAGCTGCACATATTACGATATTGGTTCCAAATCGAATGCAGGGTCTCGAGAATCTCTCAATCAAATATTACTGTCTTAATTTTCGGAACAAGGGATAGTAGAATTGTAGGAGCTATCATTTCACCTTCCACTTCAGAAACGTTGGAAGTCATTTTTAAGCGAACTTTACAATAAGAGATATTATATAGTTATGACGTGTGTTTTTCAATCAAGAATGGAGGTTGACTTATTGCAAACCCACAGGTCCGTTTGCCCCCTTACATGAAATCCGGCATAAATTGTAGCCCTGGAATTCAAAGCATACCTGGTGATATCGATTCTTCCTACACGTCCGCTTAACACGAAACCACAGAAATTGTATAGCATTAGGAGAAATATCAACTGGAAGACAAATGATGTTGCCATATTTTGATGTAAATTGTAATTTCTTTAACAACTATTGCAAATGTTAGGACAATACTTTGGTTTGATTGTCGATAATTGTACTACAAATGCCACAAACTTTACTTTATCATGAATAGCGTATTTGAGGACTTTAGTGGAAGTTTCATAATCGCTAAAATTAACATGCAATACATGACATTTGTCAACTAACAAAATGATTTTGAATTCAAGTTTCTGATTGACGTTCGAAAATTTGTCAGCCGTGAAATGACGACAGCCATAGACACTTTGTGTGTAAATTTGCAATCCGATGTCTCTCAGTCAATCATATTTCGAGAAGCAAAACTATCGTCTTAGAAATATTCAATTCTTAAATTGAGGATTATAACCCAAAAATGGAATGCTTTTTAGCACAGTCAATCATATTTCGAGAAGCAAAACTGACTTCTTAGAATTATCCAATCCTTAAATTGAAGATTATAACCATACAATGGAATTCTTTTTTAGCAGGGAGGATCGCATTGAAGCAAAACAGTCACAGGGAACCCCAAATTGATCGCAAATTTCTCTGCACAGGTACCTTTCTTCTTTTTGGCTTTGTTAACGGTGTCATCATCATCTTCAGTATTGCTGGACATTTCCGATGTAGATTCATTACTACTGTCCTATAGAAGTATAGATAAAAATCAAACAAATGTTTACATTTATTTCGGAGAGGAAGATTACTTTTACACAACATAGCAGGAAAAAACACTCTACGAAGGTCACATCTGTGGAATGGAATGTACGCTGGGGCACATCTGTGGAATGGACTTCCCTCTTCGATCAAGGAAGTGGCTGACCCTGGCGGATTCAAGTATCTTTCTCGTTGGCACTTAGAAGCTTGAAGTTGTTTCTTTTTATATAGTTATAATTATTCTTCAGTTCCCCTCTATTATTCAGTGTTAATATCAATAATTTGTTGTATGATGTATCATGTATCTGCTCCGTGCAAAAAAGCTTCAAGCTTATCGGATTTTCAGAATAAATGACGATTGATTGATTGATTGATTGATATTATAATGAGGGTCAACCTTGTCAACCTTGTGATACCCGTTGTTTTCCCTTTGGCTTTCGTTTGTGCTAGACCCTGGATTTAAATCGGGGAGTTGAAGACGTCAGGATTATTATTCGGCTGGCTGACGTACGCAGTGAGCTAACCAGGCGCACTGAAATGCAGTAATCTTTGCTTTTCTTGTTTTATTTAGCAATCAGGGAAAAAGTTTCGTTTTCAGTTTGAAATATAATGGTCTCATCCCAATGCGAAGGACGTAGGCCGACACGAGATAATAGGACACTAGTCAGATAAACAAGCGCTCTTTAAGCGATTTAAAATTCATTCTCCTTAAAATCCTCAACTTTCTCTCTGGAAGAGTTACCAGAATTTGTCTATCAATCATATAGAGGTAATGGAACATTTTGCTTCACAAAATTCAACTGATATACATTAAATTGACAACTTTGCGCAGATTTTGATTCGATCCAAGAGAATTTTAGCAACCAGCTACATGTATTTTGTATGGATTACAGTCAAACAGACTTGGGCACTCAAGTGAATTCAATCGTACTTGAGCGGCACTCGCGATAGATTTTTCACACTCGCCACTCGCACTCGTACTCGCGATAATTTAAAATGCCACTCGCCACTCGTACTCGTACTCGCAAGCCTGGCAGTCGCACTCGTACTCTGGGATTTTCTCAACAGAAACAAGTCTGCAGTCAACTGTCTCAGTGAAAGAGTCGTGCAATGCGCAGCATACCAAGTCCTCGTATTCTAAATCTTCAATCGTGGAGAAATCTTCCGAAATATATTTCGATCCAATATCAGTTGAATGGGGATTTATGTCTTCGCCGGCTACAAAAATAAAGGCATGATTTTGAAAGCATTATTCAACAGTATCACACTTTGCTTGTTTGTTTGTCAGTTGTTTGTTAATTAGTTTGCTTGTTTGTTAATATGTTTGTTTGTCTGTATGCTTGTTTGTTTACTTTTGTTTTTTGTTTTTTGTCGGGTTGTTTTTCATGATCCTTAGTTTGTCGTTTCTCAACTGTATTGTGTGTCAGGATGGCTATGTAAGGATTCACTTGCAGTTACACCTGCATTAAAGGCAGAGCATTATCACTACATTGAAGTGCCTATGACGGATAATTTTTTATTTCGTAAACCGATAGATATGATCTAGAACATACCTTCTGCGAAAAGAATGCTTAAATGTGAGCAAGATTTAGTACCTTTATGATGCCTTGAAGTTTGAGAATTATTGCGCAATCAATCAAAAATGGTTGTCAAACGAAAGGTGTGAAAGGGGCGGAGAAACAGAACCTATGTCGCTTCCACAAGAGAGCTTACTAAAGAAAGGTACTAAATCTTGCTCAAATTGAAAATATCTTTTTGCAGAAGGTATGTTCCAGATCTTATCTATCGGTTTACGAAATACAAAATTATCCGTCATAGGCACTTTGAGGAATGTACTGACAGTTTTATTATCATTCTGTTTTGATCTGAAAACCAGTTGGATTGTTGTTTGCAAGGTTTCTATACTACCAAACAGACTTTTTCAAGAAATTTAATATCCGACAAATTTCTACGAAAATATTGCAATATAATACAGAGCGCATGAACATTATTCATAATTAATATAATAATTATTAATTATTCTAATTCTTATTAATTATTATTATAATTATAATTAATGATAATTATAAGTAGGGGATTACTTTCAGTTTTTATTAATTATTATAATTAATTATCATTATTATAATTGTTAATAATGATAAGTAACTAATTACTTACAGTCTGTATTAATTATTACAACATTGAATAATTATTATCATTATTGATCATGATGAGTAACGAATTGCTTACAATTACGTGTTTGTGTACCATGGTATGTACACACATCGTGTTGCTCTTTGCTTCCGGTTACTTGGATAGTAGTGATGAAATGACGAGCCAGAAGTGAAGAGACTCCGTTATTTTCACCCTAGAGAAAGAAAACTCCATTAACAGGAAAGTACAATCTATACAGTATGATGCAGAGGATTTCAAGGAAGTTGATTGACCCTCACACTGCGGACATCTTCTGCACTGTTTGAAAATGTGCAGCACGGTGCAATACATTAAACCCCGGACCACCAAGACAGTAACATGGCCCAAGCGGCCAAGCCGCAGGTCTTGCTAATATTTGAGCCTTGTTTCCCTGAACGAATGTCTGCCTCAATACCATTCGGTCAGCCGGGTGTCCTTATGCCTAATGGCCTATATGCTGCGCAGTTACAAGAATCAATGGACAGCACTATTTTAAAAACTTGATTCTTCAAAAACAGCGCGAGAAGGCTTGGCAGCACAGTATCCTGTTATATAACGACCACGACCACTCGGAGAAGAAGGCGTCCTGTAAGGTGATACATTCAGCTATGGTTGCAGCCCAAAGTTCCATCATCTACGGTCAGGTCCTTTTGAATGATTCAGGGAAGCCAAGTACACGAATCAAATCTTCACTGCACCCACGTCGGCTACACCATCCTTCGAAAGTATGTCGTAGCTGTCTGTCTTATATTCAGATAGAGCCGTGGCAATCACGTACGAGTATTTCCAGAATTATGATGCAACAGTTGTCCTTTTAACTCAAATTACAGGTCGTCTTTTAAGCTCTCTTCATAGGATTAAGCTTTAGGCGATGTTAATTTATCAGATACAATGATCACTTAAAAAGTGGGGAATGTCGCTGTAGTGGTGGCGCAGTACTCACGAAAATAATCAACATTACAGTTTTTCATTCCTTCAAAAAGTATTTATAAATTTAGCATACCCGATTCACACTTACCTCCTTCGTTTGATCCCCGTGAAATTTCTGATATGCGTATGTGCCTGCAGCGGCGAGAAATTTCTCATTTCCGAAGTTTAAACCAGACATACTAGAACGTCATGGAATGTAAGATGTTGTGTAACGAGGATAACAATTAAACAAACCATAAGCGCATAATATAATATTTTCTACGAGCAAGGTATCGTGACTACTGTATTGCTGTGACAGCCGAGGATCGAATAGAATGATGCCATCCAAAAATTATTTTGTGACAATGATCAGTTTTTGCTTTAGATAGTTTGCTATGCGACTGAACGGTTCGATTACTCGGTTTGTTTTCAAATACAAATAAGTTGAAGCCCGCTGACGTTGTACGACAAAATGACGTCATTAGCTATTGTCGTTACAGCAGTTGAGCCGTTTCGATTAAAAACAAACGATAGTGGTCATGTTTGCTGTTAAATATAGCAAGCAGACTGATTTCTTGCTGGACATTTTCGCTTACTTCTGATAGGCTAGTAAGGCATGACCCTACGACCTTTACATGTCTTTCAACCAATCAAAATCTTGTTTCTAAGTATCGTCCAAGTGTACTTCGCATATGCAGTTACGCTCTCTCAGTTTAACTCACCCAATTCCATTGATTTGCCTGCTCATCGGAGCATGTCCTGTGTCATTGTCCGCACTTCACATGTCACCACTTCATTTATTGTTTTCATCAGTTTTTTGCTATTGGACAGTGATAAAACGGCTCCAAGATATTTAAGAATATTAGTCGTATTTTTTAGATTTCTTTGAGCACCCTATACTGTAAATATTTACTAAAGATGTTACGTAAGTAATTATGTCGTGCAGCCATTGGTCACCCACGTTGTTGACTCTGAAGAGGAGGAACATTTAAAGCGGCAATTAGTTTTATAACGTAGATTTATAGAATGTTTTATAAAGCCGACGTATATTGATAAGCTGTGTGTCTATTACGGGCTCGGGGGTGGCTTGTTTCCGTTGGAAAAATGTTCCTGTTTTTGAACTGTTGTTCAAACTTTAAAGAACAACAATGAGAAATTGAAAACAGAGGGGAAACTACGCCAGTATTTTAGGGACCCTGCCAAGGGGAAATTGTTTGCCGATTTTTAAATTGTAAATAGCATAGTTTTTAATATTGTAAATATAATAGACAGGTAAACATATTAGACAATTAATGTTCAATTAGTTAAACAGTTTATTTTGAACTTTGAATACACCGGTTTATAAGGGTTAACTTCTAATCTGTTATTATGCAAGTTTAGTTATAGCTCAGTATGATGAGATGTTATGAGATGAATATTGAAAACCCACGGTAAAGGTTTGCCGTATGGTCGACGTATGGTCCACGTGAAAGCCGGATAAAACACTCAACTACGGATATCATTTATTCATCGATCTTCAAACTCCAAAATACGCAGCCACATGGGTTGCCAATGCGCATGCGTTATTATGTCAATTACAATGAAGCAAATCCTATATTTAGTACCAGAATGTTCCACTAGACGGGCGTGAATAAATGAATGAGCAGGCAAATCAATGGAAATCAGCGAGAGACTGGGAGGGACCTGGATGATTGCATCTGCGAAGCACGCTTTGACGAAATAGCAAGCAAAATTTCGATTATCACGGAAGGGAATCCTCGAAAGATCAAACCGTGTCAACCTAACAAACAGTACGGAAAGAGCATCGGCCAACAAGTGACAAGAACGCAATAATTCGCTTCCACCATACCGGCTATAGGCATTGTGTTATATTTGTTAAACCTAATTGTTTCTCACCTAAACAGTGGAACCTGTAATTGGAAGCACAGGGAGACCCGTCAGGTATAAAACGATGAGGCCTCGAATACTGTTTTGAAGTTGAGTGCGCAGACTTTCATGTTTTTGCGACAAACAATTGGAGGTTCTGCAGTCAGCAAGGTACCTCGCTCGTGGTAGTTACGCTCGACTTGTTTCTTTGTTACGCTTAGTACTTAACATCATACGTTTAAGACGCTCGGCATGTCTGGTTTCCTTGGAGACGAGAAATTTCTTGCCGCCGTTGACGCTTATGCATGCGAAAAGTTTCGTGGAGATGAAGCGGAAGAGGTATGTATTATCCGTGCATACTACATTTATATATCAGTACTACTTTGTTGAAAGGACTGAGAAACTGTTTATGTTTGATCTTGGATTTAGCTTATATCTTAGCATTTTTGTAGATGTTAGCATCAGTTTACTGCGCATAGATCCTTGGATCAACTTTATTGCTGAGGCCATCTTTACACCGTAAAATATTTTCAGTGAAGAACACGTTCAAGCATCAGCCTTCTCAAAGTAAGATTCGAGTCTGGGAAGGAGCAATAACAGTCCCCTGATAATCAGACTTGGCTAAGCATTTTCCTTGAAAAACCAGGACTCGAATTTGAAAGAGGACTTGGGGTTTATCATGCTGATTTTATTGAAATGTTTTCTATAAACCATTATTCAATCCTTGAATCAATCTACAATAAGTTGTTTAATTAGCATTAATTGAGAGACAATAGGCGCTTAAAATAAAGTGTTCCAGCTAAAATAGATTTGCAGATATTCCTTCAAGCTTCAATAGTTGAGTAGATGTACTGTACAGTACAGTACTTAGGTGCCGCTCATTGTACAGTATATGCTCCGGGATGGTACTGAGGAGAAGTGGGATGGGTAACTCAAATTTTGGCAGAATCGAAGGTTGGATAATATATTTTTGGCTTCCTCGTTCAACTGATATTTTTCCTTTGCTAATTAATCGATTCCTATGTCATATAACTAAATTTGATATGGCATTCCGCTCTAACGTATGCAGATTTGATCTACAGCACAAGGATGAAGTAATGCTCTTGAGAACAGCTTTAATACCTCTGGGATATATGCATTTCTTTCCATCCTTGTTTAGTAAAGAATGATAACATTTAGAGGTTGGGTAATATTTTTCTTGACTATCTGAAGGTTGGGTAAAGCAAAAAAGGTTGAAACCTTTTGCATCTCTTCGTTACCAACCCTACTGTTGACATAAATAATGAGCGGTCCTTTACCTATGTTGAGTATACGAGGATGTGCCATTTTTCATGATACCTATCTTATGAGTTTGTCAACATATTTTGAGATAGCTTTTCTAGCCATAAATTTTATTCGCTGGACTGTAACTATAACAATATGCAATTTTGATCATGTTGTAAATGTGGAGATTTGGCGAGCAGCGCGTTGTTCTTCTTCAGCACCTTCTTACTTTCGTCCACATGGTTCTTACATTGATAGTGGATTCATATCGAATAATCCTCCATTGGATGCGCTGAGTGAAATTCATCGTTTTAAAAGGAACCTTCTTGTGGATGGTCAAAATTCTGAAGAGAACCCAGAGTGTGTACAAGGGGCATCTCACGCAACAGGCACGCTGTCGGATGTTGGAATTGTTCTTTCATTGGGTAAGTCCATTTTCGGATCGTATTCGGCAAACGACGACCTTCTTGATGCATTCAAACATCGCAGTATTGCATAATAACGCAAAAACGTTCAAAATTAACCCGCCCTTCCAAGTTTGCGTTGATATGTGACCAGTTGACTTGCTCTATTTAAATAATTTAAGTACAGTCCGGCAATGAAACACTTTTTACACAGAACCGCTCACCATGCTTGCTGAGGTTCCTTGTTCATTAATAAATTGCAAGAGATCTCTTTAAGAACACTTCAGAGGCATTTTTTCCACTGCAGCGAACAGACTATCAGCTCCTCTATGGATGATAGGATCGAGATTCGCAAGAGGATTGCAACTGGAAAAAAGCATTGAAGGAGTCACCATATTTACGATCATCTGCCATCGGCTTAAATACCACTGTGCACGTCACCAGAGCACTGGTTATGTCAAAAGTCCTATACAGAAACAGCACATGGACTGCTAGACAAGCTGATGTAAAACGTCTCTACACCTTTGGTCGCGAAGTCACGGTATGGAGAAGGCTTCTTGGTGTCAGCAGGAGAGATTGCATGTCCAATGAACAGTTACTGAATAATATCAGAGGAAGATTGATTGATTGATTGATTGATTGTAGTATATTTCAGATATATAAACAAATCTTTACAATAATGTGTTTTACAATGGTTATGTTATACAGTTGTGTTATAGTGTACAATATTTTCGTTTGTTTCTTGATGTCTATGTCTCATTTAAATTTATGTAAGTTCTAGTAGTTTACTTTTAACATTATATTTAAAGCTATATTTGTCAACAGCTAGAATGTCCTTGTATTTATTTAATAATTCTGTCCCACGATGTTTGAAACTTCGCTTTTGTAGGTCACTGTTCACTTTTGGCACTTCGTAGTGACCTCCTGTTGTTGGCTCTTCAAAGCGGAGGATGTCACCCGACGTCAGTCCAGCTGGATTTGCCACCTTGTTCGGCGTGGAGAAGCGGTGGAAAGCTTTGTTGATGGGTCTGCCAGAAGGGTATCGACATGGCCCGGGTAGGTCCAGAGCTCATTTCGCTGTGTCAGTGGCAGGGTGGTGTAATCTGACAGTGGAAGATCTCATTGCGAATGCCCTACAGAGAACTCGGGTAGAACCAGTCATGCATGACAACAGTGTTAGAAGATCGGAACGCATTGCAACAATGGGGCTCCAACGGGCCAATTGGTCTATGACGCTGTGAAGAAGAAGAAGAAGCGAAGAGACAAGTCGTTCGAAAGAAACCCAATCGACATAATTATGCCTGGAGAAAACTATCAAGAACTAGAAGGAGTTTTTTTGCATTGTAGGTCTGACTGCTTTCCACAATTCTAAAGCGGCTTTATTGACAAGGATCGATACTGGTCGAACAACGAGAGACGATGTTAGTCATTGTAAAATATCATGTCGGATTAGAGAAGGCTGATAGCTCCAAACAGCCCATACTAACATGCAATTACCATCGTGTATATCGCACTTTCTCGCACATTTTTCTAAGCTTGATGTTTTTCCAAAGCTCGTGTATAGGCAAGGACCACTGGTAGCTTGTATATGTTCAAAGTAAGATTATAATGACTTTTTGAAGGTTCGCTTGTGTTTCAGGGACAGGGCAGATGCCAGTAAAACCATGTAAGGTCATCGATTTGTTTCCTCCTTCATCATTTGTCGACGCGCAGAAAGTCATCCAGAGTGTTCGCGGTCTCGTTGATATTCTTCTTGATCAGGTGAGTCGGTGACTGCATCTTATGAAGCTACATTTGTAATGGCGGACGCGTGCAGTCAATGAGAACTTAATGTCGTAATTGTATAGGCACGTGATTGTAAGTAATCATGTCATTCTGTCGTCATACTCTTTCCCGTCTGTACTTCGTCGTGTCAACAACTCAGTCTCTCCTGTATTCTACGCTGTGTCTCAAGACACATAGAGCTCTGGTACCAGATGTCATATGTACTCCTTGGAACTCTAGCATCTCTCCGACCCTTGTAACCAGTAACATATCTGTGTTATTGATGGACAATCATGCAACTGTGGTGTAAATCCGTCCTCGCTCCCTGGGACCTATTCAGACATTCCGTTAATGGTTCCAGCCATACTACAATTAGAATGGAACGAAGTTGTCACCACTATAGGACAGCTCATAGCTCCTGGGTAACATTAATATCTCGTCGGTGTTTCAAGTTGATTTATACGTTTACGCTTTTGAAGCAATTGATGACTATAGGAATGAGTATCAAGCCACCGTGCTTGCCGCACTCAAAAATGAGACTTATTATACAGTAGAAGAACAACTGGGATACAGCAAAGGATCTTTCGTTGCCTCTAAAAGAAGCAATGAGCCTAATATAGTCTGACATGCCGATCTTGACTTTCAACCTTTTCCCTTAAGATTCAAACAGTTGAATATTTTCTTTTCAACTGACCTCCTGTGTTGAAAAAAAAACATTTTAGTTGCAAGTTTTTTGTTTGGGTGATGTTGGACGTAAATGACTTTGTTGGCTAAAATGGACAACATTGTTACACTGTTTAAGCAACTATCCAAGAGACCACAGTTACTAGAAGTGGTCGTTAGGACGAATTAGAGTACTAGCCTAGTGTTGCTTGTCTTCCTTGCAGACAACATCCACAGATCATGGTCACACAGTCGAACGGGCGAAGTGTTGGTGTGAGAGCGTTGAGACATCCTACTTCCGTCTCAACCCTTTCCTGTCTTCTGAATGGGAGCTTGATGAGCACCACGACGTAGAAATCGTCAACATGCTGTTTGAGACACGTAAATACATCAAAGAAAACATCGGGATGTTTCAGCTAGTAGCCAACGCGCTCGTGGGAAATAGCTGATGATACATTCGACTACTTTGAGAATCCCTGCAACTTTTGCCAGTAACTAAATGCGAAAAGCGCATTCGACATTCATGAGTTGCATCGTGACGATAATGATGATGGTTGCATGGTTGATTGAGAGCTTCGACTATCATCAGCATCAACATCGAACATTGCTGTACAAAATTGAAGAAGGCGTTAATTAAGCATTACTTTGCTTGCTCGAATCTCATGCTTGAGATTTCATTGGAAATCAACATTAATTGTATGCGTATTTGAGAAATATCAACCAGTACACATAGAGAACGTATGGTTACAAACTAATTTACTATACGAAACCACTTTCTTCTTAAATTTTGGAAGTGATATTTTGCAAACAGTTACTTCTGATAATGAGTTCCAGTGACGAATAGCACGATTTAAAAAGTAATGATGTCTTTCATTGTGCTTCGCGGTCTCAACGAGAAATCACAGTCGGTGGCTACGAGCTACAAGTATTTGTTGGCATGAGTGACACAGATTTAGATAAAATCATATATTGTACCTGATAATTTACTAGCTTATAAATCAAACAAATGCCAATGTGAATTCATCGACGTTGCTATTATTGTAATCATAGTTTCTGAAAGCGGTGGCTACGAAGCTGGAGTCCGGATTCCTAAAGCACCGAACGAGAACGAAGTATTGTAAGTGTGAACCATCTCTTGCAACAAAAGAGAAGTCATGAGATATCCCAAGCGTAGAAAAGCGTTACAAGTTACACGGACTACAAATATAAATAACTACAACAACCTCTTAGTTCCCATGGAAGCATTGAAAAAGGATTGCGTTCTGCCCCACGCTTTGCAAGAAAAAGGTTATTGAACAGGCTGAACGGATTGCTTTTGGCTTTTTCCTGATAATCAATTCAGGATTGCAATAGCCACTTTGCATAACAGCCAAGAGTTGCGAACAGCCTACCTTCCGATGTAGTAAGAATGTCGAAATGCATCGTCACTACGGTGTGCCAACAGGAAATTTGTTGGCAAATGTTCACGCCACGCGGAAGTGAATGATCATCTACCGCACCCCCATGCCTCCCACATACCATCGCTGCTTCAATCACCTTCTGTAGCAAGACTCGATTGCAATAGACCAGACGATGATAAAATCAAATACTCACAGGTGGCTGCTCCTGGTGCTCCGTAGAGGTGGCCGCTAATACTGGTTTGACTGTACACAATAGAAGTGGATGAAATGTTCCAACCATGCTTTAAGATTCGCAGGCTGAAGAAAATCCCACTGTGGAACTTCACTGTAAATTGCGAGCTACACCTCATGGGATGAACAGCCAAACCTGTACTTGCAGCCACCTCTATAGAGCAGCCATCTGTCCATAAAGGCCTCTTTTCACAACCCCCCATACTTTCTATAAAAATCAACCTGGACATAACGGCTACCTGTCTTTGAAGGTCATTTTTCTCAGATTTTAAAGGTGACCGTTATAGACAGGTTTAACTATATCATAATTATCTGCAAGCAAGACTCAATAACTCAGAAACAACTCAGCTCTAATCATAACCAATAATGCAACACTTGCCATTGTATAAACTACCTCGGATCGATCCCACAACGAGATTGAAGTAGACGTGGGAATTAACCTTTTGGTCAAAAGGGACTGGGCCCTAAATTTACAAAATCACACCACAGAGGAGACAGCTTGTAATTTTCAAGAGACAATCATCGAATCAATAAAATTAAAGTACATGCAGAAAGCAAAGATGCTAAGTTATTTTAAAACCAAAAACAAACGAGATTGGACATTTATCTCGGATTTACGATTTTTGGGGTGTAATGCTGCCTTGAAGTAGCATCGGGGACCTGGGACAGTCATTCGACTAAACGGTCCAAGCACTCTTAATAGAAAACTGCAATGATTTTGACAATAAAGAGTCCTAATGCAGCCAATCGAAGTTCATGTGCACTCCATGAAAAACAAATAAAAGTCAAACACAAATTCCTTGAGATCTTGTGCCCACTTGTGCATTGTGAATTATCATCATATCTATCCGTACACCAGCTTTGAATGGTCGTATCTTTGACGTGTAACCAGCCTTGTTCCAGGCAATGGATTGGGGTTTTTCCCCTCGTGATGAACGCAGAATCATGTTTGTTGCTGATAAAACCGATTTTGATCTGTGGAACTGAACTCTGCTAACGAGCTGACACAATCACGAGAGAGACCAATGATGGAGGCTCCAGGNGGTAGATATTAATTGGTTTCCAGCACTTTGTTGTTACTCTTTTGTAGATTCTGCCATTCTTGATTTCATATTCTTCGTTGCATTTCTGCTCGAGCTGCAACTTTTGATTTATTGGATTCAAGTGGATGCAGAAACCCTCGTTGTGATGAATCAGTCCTGAAATAGAGATCATCATGCAATTACATCGTTCCATTTCACTGCACAAACATCACAACGCGTCCACGAGGAGAAATTGAAGCGTCGGAGTTGATCGGTCCGCCGGCATCTTATGTGCAGATATTTTCAAGATTCTATCAGCATATTTTTGAGATTCTCGTAACTCCTTTCTAGAATTTTTTGGCAAGGTTTCTACATAGCTTCCAAGCAGTGGCGTAGGCAGCTTTTAATTTTGGGGGAGCAAATGGTTGCGCAGCAGCCGCGAAGCGGCTCTCCCAGACCCCATCGGTGGCGAAAAGATTTTTTGGGGTTGGTGTACCTGCAAGAATACGTTACAGTTTCTGCAGAATTGCAGTTTCGAATCCAGTAAGAATATTTATATAGATGCCTGATTCACTCACAGTAAGACAGTAACATTCATATTACAGAAAAGAATTAACCTCACCCCAACTAGTTTCTCAACGGATTTCACCTTGTTTAATTTATGACTTTAAAGAGCATTGGGGGGCGACTNNNCCCCCCCCCCCTCGCCCCCTTGGCTACGCCACTAATTCCAAGTCATGCAGTAGCTGTTCAGAGAAGCTGCCGTCATCTCACTCGGCAAAGTTTAGTATTTAGTTTCATAGATCATCAAACTACTTCCATCACGATTATCTTTGCATAGGCGTAATCTTACACAGAAGAATTTACATATAATGTGTAGACGCATAATAAATAATCTTTACCTAACATAGAAAGAAGCATAGTTTCAGGTCTATTTCGGTTGTACTTTCATGCTTGAATTTCAATTTACATGTTCCTAAACTAGCATTATGATCATCACTAATTGTGAAATATAATATTCTCGTTTTCTGCTACCTAAAAACTATTATAGTATTTCCCTAAAAGAACTGTTCTACGAAATATGTACTACGCAGTTATACTTGATAGTTACAGGTTCCAATCCTTCTAGAAGACGATATTGTTATAGGATGAAAGAAAACCCCTCGTTCGCAAACTCATTTGAGAAAGTGCGTATCGATTTGCTCTAAATAAGATGGTCAATAAGCAAGTTTTAGAATTTCAAACTTGTAGAAGAATCTGCCGAATTGTTGGTAGCTTGCGATGACCTAAATCAAAAACAGGTAAGAATGTTTTCATTGATTCTGATTTGCTTCGAATGCCGACGAATCTATGCTGCAAAATCTGAATGCATGACTGTCTGTCTCTATCGAAAAGATGTAGTGAGGTGCAGATGCGATGAAATTTTCATAATAATATAATAACATGTCTTCCTAATACAGTATAACACAAGGAGCTATATAAGATGCGAACGTGCAAGAGATCGTCTCAAAAAACAGTACTGTTCATTTGTCCATCTTATCTTTTGGTAGAAAAAACATTATTTCACATGGCATGTTTCGATATATTCGACGCAAAACAAGTCAGAATGTTGATGCATTATAATCGACGTCATCGGCGAAAGCCTTAGCAGGTAGAACAAATTATTCTAGGGTTTAAAACGGCAAAGCGCAGTCCTGATGTGTTTGGGCAATGTTTATGGCATCGTTCCATGTGGCAGAGGTCAACTATAGCATAAATCTCAAAATGTATCGAGACTGCACTTGGTCAATTCCGGATGTAGCAAAGAAAAATAGTAAAAAATAAATCTATTTGTCGGTTCATCCATGGATTTCATGCTTCAGTCTTGACGAAGAGCCCCAGGGGAGTTGTTTTTCGAGTAGCGCAGCATTCTATTCTCGCCAATGTATACCTAGTGCAGCAAGCCCTGTTATAAGCCAAATGCTTGTCTCCCATTGGGCCTTCGACAATCAAAACCAGAACACATAACGAATGTATGTGTCGGCTGCATGAGCCGGGAGTCGAGCCCGGGACGTCTGACTGGCAGCAACACATAGTCACATACTTGCAGCTAGTCCACACTGATGTCCAACAAAACCCCAGAAAATGATCAACTCAATATGTAATTATTGAATACTATATCTTAGACAGTTTCTTTGTATACATGCTAATAACAACGCTTGTATGCTTTGTCGATGCAGAGATAATAAAAATAACCTTACGGAAACATTTTTAATAATAACCCTTGTCCTGCTATTGACGTGTATACACGTTTTCGAAACAAGTCAAAAGTAGCAACACCTAACCAATCAAATAGTTAGTCCTTATGAAGCAACCAATCAGCAATGATGAAGCGACTTCAAGCCTTCATTTAAATGGTTTTACAAGCAGGACATGGGTTAAGAACACATTTAATAAGAACACTGAGGTTGAAAGCGGCGCAGATTTTAGAACAAAATAAGAACAAGTCGATGCTCGATCAAAATTTACTGAGCAGAGTTTCATAGCATACAATACTGCACAGTAGCTATGTACGCACATACAGTACTGCAGGTAAGCTAGGTCAACCTGTAGAAGTCACTCTGACGCACACTGAAACAGCGATATAACTCATAGAATCACCTGAGTTTAACTTTGTAAAGTCACATTGATCAATAAGAAATGAGCTAGGAACATTATAAGCCTGAACTGAATTGCAAGATAAGAATATTAAGCTTGAATAAAATTTTGCTGGTTCTTATTTTAAAAAAGTGTAGCTTTGAAAAAGTCGATGGAGTATCAAGGGGTAACTTCTAAAAGATTTGTCGTTATATTTTCGTGTTTACTGCATTATTGATTGTAATTGAGATACTAAAGAAGTCAAGCTCTCAATTCTACCGTCCTACACAATGCAGTACGGTTGCATTGCTACCATTGAGTATTAAGCATCAATACAAGTCAGAAGCTCATTATATCACGATCTACTCACAATGTACTTCCCTGAGTGAGTCCCAGATCCCTTTGTTGCGTTCAATCAAAGAAACTGAGGAAGACGACATATAGAGGATGGATTTCAATCGGAAGATGCGCAATCTCATGGCTACGGAGTATCACAATAAAAGAAGTACGAAAATATTTATAGGCAATACATGGGGTAACAGTATGATCGCATAGAAAGAGTGGTTAGACGGGATGTGATTGATCAACGACGCCATTACTGCAGGTCTTCTACAAAATCAAATGGCATGATCATCAATAATACATAATTGCAAGGCAAAAATGTATCCGATAAAAACTTTCTTGTTACTACAAGGTGGATCAAGGATGGTCGTAATGCAGTACATCATTATCTTGCATCCTTTCTGTTTAAAATCTACGGCGCCGGACTGCTGATATCTGCAAATGTTCCACGTGTGGCAAATGTTCCACGTGTGGCAAATGTTCCACGTGTGGCAACTTAGTGAGTATTTTCCTAAAAAACTTCTTTCAAGGATCTATTTAATCTATATGTTTATCTGTATTATTTCTGATTCCAAATAATGGGACCATCAAGTTGCTCTATCTACAAATTGCTTATACCGGATATGGGACACCAGTTCGAGAAAGTGAGAACGTTTTGGGGACAAAATCAAGGATGGAAACGTGATGGAAAATCAACGCGCCTTGGATATCATTATAATTATGATTTTTATGTTGCATGAATATATTTAGCTGATTTGCCTGATAGCTAGTTATGACGTCATTATAATAATCCAATAACAAAATGATTTATTATATGATTTCCATTTCCATCGAGTAGGAGCCAGTTCCTGTATGTCGCCAAAATGTGAACTTGAAGTTAAATCATCGAGATTGCTTGATTTATTATGATCTGGCATTCGTTCATTGCAGGGTGGTTTTGTTGAATACCTTCAGGACATTCAAAATGTTGAAGTTGATTGCCGCAGCAATGCAGAGGCATTTGGGAGCACTGCCTAGCAAAAGAACAACAATAAACACAGGCAGTTCAATTCACATCGAAGGCTATACAAACCCCGTCTACTGCTAACAACCACCAAGTCAACAACATTAACGGCACTTAATGAGGCCCGAAATAGAGGCATTTTCCCGTCAGCTTTGTTTCATAGCAACAATGCTTCAATATTGCACTCAATGAAATCGATTTATGTCTTCGCAAAGTTATATTATTTGGCAAGACCTCACCATTTAAAGTTCATCAGTAGAAAGATAACAGCAATCAAATCAAACATCACGCCGTCAACAACTTTCTTTGCATATTCTACGCCATACAATGGCGGATCTTGTCAGATGTCTGATTCTTCAGTTGAGAATTTGAGACAAAGCACATGGGCTTTCTTTGAAACTTACAGCAACGCCATGGTGTTCTCAGTGCGATAAATTTGCAAGAAACAAAATATAATGGTGTTTGCCATTATCCGTGCTGAGAAGAAGATTGTGAAATCTTTGAACGCGCTGATGGCAGTATGGGCTGGCATTTCGAATGGGGGAAGAATTCGGCTGGCTTTTATGTCCAGCCTGTGCATGACAACTTGACAAACGTCGCTAGAAACTATTACAGTATTTACAAAATTGGGAACATTTAGTTTTCGTCGCTCGACTCGATTGGAACTTTACTAATTGATCATCGATTCCAGTAGAGTTATTGACTTCATTCCGAAAGGAATTTGAATAGAAGGCACAACTACCATTGACTCTCTAACCGAGAATCTCACTGGATTAGACCATTCTTCGAACTATCTATCAACAAAAATCTTCCTTACTTTGTATAGATTTTATATGCTAGTACATTAGATTTAGCTTCCAAACTTGTAAAGCGCTATTGGGCAACCACATTGGGAAATAGCGCTATATAAATAAATATACTATTATTATCATTAGGCCTATCATTTATTAAATAGTCACGTTAAGCGTGCACGAATAAGCGTGCATTAAGACGATCGCCAGGAAATTCAAAAAATGTAGGGGATTTGGATTCCTAATTATTCATGTTTCTTTCTGATTTTTGGCATCTTTTCCCAAATTATCAGTGACCTCCAGGATATTTTCGTGATTTTTGATAAAGTGTATGCGATTTTTCATGAACAGTGTTTAAACTAAAATTATAGTTTTCTTCAAGAAGTATAATTATGCGATATTTTTGTTTTAATATTTTCTCAAATTTTCTTCGGCGATTTCTTACTTCTTGTCAAATTTGATGGGCTTGAAATCAACCCGAATGACATCATCATTCCGTTGGTCAGGAATTAATCGAATGCTGCTGATCATCTGGTCTGAATAAATCGTCTTAAATAGATCTTAATTGTGCAATATGAGTCTGTTTTTCTTTATTATTTTCCAGTGGATGGGTAGACAAGACAAGGAACGCGATTCGAATGATGGACTTATGAACAAACTGATTGGTCAGCTCAACGGATGGAGTGATTTTATTGGATGACAGGCTAACAGACTTCCATGCCGCACAATAGGCGAACGCGTTGAGCCATCAACAAGTGAGCTACACTCGTATGATGATAGGCAATGGCTTTGAAAATTCCTCCTGGAAGATCATCAGCTATTTTTTTATAAATTTAACGTTGATTCATTTCCATCTGTGTGCAATGTATGCGGCTCAGTTTACTTTCCCGCACAAAATTACGACCCAAATAAAGCCAGAATCCAAACGTGATTTCTATTTTGAGTCTACAACTTTCCAAGCAGTGGCAACGGGCGACATAATTGTCGATGATGGAGTATTTTTAACACTGAGCAGCTTAATATGTCTGGCAGTCAGATGACATATATGAATTACTATAATCAAGAGGACAGTCTGCACATCCAAATACAGTGGAGAGATAGTAATTATTATTGAAAACAACATAAAAAATGTTTGGAATCGGTTGTCATCCAGCGCTGTAGGAAGTTATTTGAAAAGCATGTTGTGTTGATCATTTTGGTTTGTAATCTCTGAAGGCACTCGTCACAGATTTCTGCTGAATGTCGTGACGGATGTCGCTGTCAATTGGCACAGGTTTACGTGGCTTGTCACCAGACGGTGTGACAGGCTGGTATTTCGATCAAGAGATCGTTCGATAGAGGGTGGTCAGATTTGCACGATTAGAAACCTGCAATAGTCACATAAGATGATAACTAAAATCTAGAGCCATGGATTCATCCGTTGATTTAGACCTTATCAATGCAGTACTAAGGATGAAAATCTGCGAGAACATTACGGTTCAGCTTCCAGTTATCGATCAATTATCATGCTCGTATCATATCATACCAAAACGAGATCTTCAGTAGGTAGCTTGTTAGCGATCTACATTTCTGTTAACGTTTTCTTATCAAGACATGGCACATTAAATATCCACAAATTGTCCTTAGATTTGATGAACTGTGAGAAAAATTTCTGAAAGGAGACTAGAGCTTAGTTTAAACATAGTTTAAAAGAGATATATGTGTTTTAGCTTCTGAATCCGTAGCATGGCAATGGGACTTCAAGAGGAAACATCAATGAGTTACATTGCTATGACAAATAGAACATGTGGGAATGCAGATATGGTCAACAATGCTGGCGTAGCCTACCTCTTGCAAGTCAATAAACTTCTAGAGATGGATAAATTCCTCAAGATTGAAGAACATTTCACGTTCTGTCACCATCGTAAACTGCAGAGAAGTTGTATAGGCACTGCGTCATCACTCAGCACGCTTCGTATCTGAAATATCACACGCTGAACTCCTTAAATATGAACATAACGAACCAAGCCGAAGAAGATGTTTTCGAGAGAGGCAATAACTCCGCCTTCATGACCTACGAAGTCTGATGAAGCTAGTTTGATCGTATTAACGGTGAGACCCACTCCATCATATTGGCTATCCGCAGAGAATCGACACCAAGTTGCAGAGTCAAACTCAACACATCGAGTTCGAAGATAGCAAGCTCTATGGACAGGCATATGGTCACTTGTCACTAGCAATGATCTCAACTGATCCGAGACAAGTATAGTATAGAGTACGTGCAGAATTTCTGGCGAATTGCAGACTGGCAAGGAGGTTTGGTTTGATGACACTATACGATATATCGAGGTTAACATGAACATGAGGTTACGACATAATTACGACAATGTATACCATACAGTCATGTGATTCTGCAGACAGAGCATTTGATTTAATCATGCAATTATAGAGTCTATTCTTCCAGCCAGTAAAATAACTTTGCGATGTGTTGTTATAGCATTGCAGCCAGGAGTGATTCTACCGTGATTCAGTCGTTCGTAAAAACACTAGTGACAATGCTCCAAGTTCGTTAGTCGAAATATAGACTTTGCGGGCTACAGCGGGCATTTTCAGAGGTGGGCGGACTTCTGTGTCGTGAAAATACAAAGAGCAGCATTACTGAGGACTTCTCGTAAATTCAATGCTGCAACGGAAATCAAGTGATTCTTTCTCTTCAAACGATACTTTTCTATATTTCTATGCAGCATAGACTATGCTTATACACTTCACTATCTAAAATGAGCTGAATTGCAGAGTTTCAGCTAGTCAGCCTTATAAATGCTCTAAGGTGACGTAACATACGTGTTCTTGCGGACGACCGCACGGCCAATTTCTAGGCGAGTGTGGCATTATGGGCGTAGGTCATTAAATTCTCCCGACGACATCAGACAGTTGTAGTATTATCCAGACACTTGCCTGGATATTTCGTGGTTATGGCTGACAGAACAGAGGGAGAAGATCATATCACTTTATTGCAGGTGAGTTTAGTGTGGTTCACCCACAGTAGAGTAAATCACGTTGCTCTGAAAATCTCTTTTGTTTACACTTGACGATTGCTAGCGGGTGGCTGCTCCAGACAGCATTGAACTGCTAACGGGAGAGAAAGGCATCGAAGGGAATTGGCGCTTGGGGCATGGCCAAGGATCCCTTTCAGCCTCTGCAGCATAATTACCCCCTGTGATGTATTTCTGTGACTAGCAACATTTGATGAAAGTTTGTTAGGTTAAACTGGGTAGGTAAAACATGCCGCGTCTTGAAAACTGTCTGCTAGCCAACCAAGAAAGCTGTCGATGACGCAATCAGCTAAATAGAAGGCCACAGAGCTACAGCGCAGACCGATTGCCAGTGAAGTGTACAAATGTGTGACTTAGCCGCTGGATTCAACCAAAGAAGGTTCGTAAGTAGCATACTTCAGTTGGTTGCTGAGAGACATCAAAATTCAAAACAACGCAGGATCGCAGCAGACAGACATTGTCCAATGTGCACCATTGCCGTCCAACAAGCACTTTTATGTTCAAAAAACAATAACCGTTTTTCAATTAAATCGACGAGGCAACTTCTGAAACACGATCGCTTTTTCGGCGATTTCTCTTGCCTTTATCGTGTCGAATTTGACCGAACAACATTATGAATATATTCTGGCCCCCTCCCTAAAACGAATAATAGGCAATCTTCTCACAACGTTCGAAATTTGCCTCCCAAAAACTCTTTCATAATACCAAAAGCTTCCCACATTTACTGTCAACAATAAAGCCTTCCACATCTGGTTCATCTCTGGTCGCGAACGAAACTTTCAGAGCACTTGTTTGACAATATCCGAGAACGAGAGCTAATGCTTCTCTTGCTCGCAAATAATCTCGATTGTAACAGAAATATTTACATGCTTTCTAAGACTTTTATCTCATGCGAAAGAAAGAAATGTCTCTATCAACATAACGAGAAAAATCTTTTTTTGCAAGAATGTGATGAAGCTATGTGTTTCTACAACTGTGCATCTCCCTAACTGATTAAAATCTTCAAGATGCTCTGTTAATTAAATGACACGTTTCTAGCAGAGCAGATCACCAAATATTTATTTTCGTAGCTTTATTCGAACTATTTCGTAGCTTTATTCAAACCGAAAAATATGGGATCATATCTACGAAACTAGATTGAAAGAGATAAAAATCAGCTGAAACATTACTCGAGGCAGAGATTAGACAAATAGATTCTATGCCAACGAACATTATTCATGACATTGTTTCGCCATGCATCACATTCCCGCCAACTTCTTTAGAATTTAATAAATTAGAATATTAAAGAGTATCCATGTGCTTCTAGTATCATGTAATTCAAATATAACTTCCTCCATAAATCACTTCACGTAACCTACTATCTCATGATTTTAACAATATTTAATGATCAGACGATGGGTTATGCCGCTAACGTTGAAATCATTACCATACAAACGAATAACTTCCATTATGACATGTAATAATTTTGCCAAGTGCAGCCCTGATACATTTTGGGATTTAAGCTATTACATCCACGTTTATCTGAGCTGAAATCGACGATTTTAAAGCTATAACAATCCTTGAAATTGATCATCATAGAACAGAGTACGGTTGACTGCACATAGAACAAATCAATTTTGTGATGTCGGCCCATGTGGCAGTTGTCAACTAGCATACTGTAAATCCAAATATGCGTTGAAACTGCACTTGGAGAGCACTACTCGCAATCCAAGAAGGAAATATAACCTCATTTACTACAGTGATAAAGAAAGAGATTATGGCCAATTAGATAAAACCACAGTCTCTGTAACCAGCAAGTCTTGATTATTCCAAAATGAAGATAGGACTTAAAAAAAGTAATATTGTAAGCATAGCATTATCTCCAGATTAACACTTTCCAACTACAGTATTAAAATTGCAAATCTAGTTCTTTTTATTATTATGTTTTATTATTTGTTCTGTTTTTGTTAATTTACTTTCTATTATTTTATTACGTTTTTTAAATTATTTTGGCATCATATTTTCAATTATATTATATTGACTATTTCGATTGATGTTTTTAGATATCAGGCGAATGACGTTCTACTGTTAAACTGTGTTACCATGACTACAGTACTCCATGAAGCTGTTGTACAGTACACTTGTATGTTCTATAATTCTCAGCTCGTGAAATGTGAAAGGTAAAAGGGAAGTAATGTCATGTAAATATAATATGCCAGCACCAACTTCAGAAGCAAGCTTTGACTTGCGGGTCTCCGGCATTGCATAAAGTAGTTCAGTCAAGACAGTTAACGATAAGACAAATAATGTCGTTGTAACGTTAATTATCTACTGCGCAGTGGTGGATTGACTACTTTATTTTTGTAGTTCGCTACAATTACAACTACTCTCTAAAAATGTAGTTCGCTACAACTACAACTACAGGAGAAATAATGTAGTTAGCTACAACTACTCGCTACTTCTCCCAAAAAATAGCTAACTACTTCGCTACTGACTACTTTCATTTTCTTAAAAAGTCAATCAGAAACAAGAATTTTGGGTTTTCATCATTATTCACAAAATATACAACTTGTTATGCGAACAAGACTTCAATCATTGGCATTATCAGGCTACTTTCAAGCCAATTCTATAGTTCTAGTGGGCAGTATTGTGTCAACTATCAAGCCGTTTTCAGGAAACACTGTGCTACCGTCTCGGCATTTTCAAAATCCAGATGCTAATGGATGTGGAAAAAGTAGCTAAAGCAATTATCCTAAATCAAAAAGTAGTTCGCTAAAAACTACACTTCTTTCGTTAAAAAGTAGTTCGCTACAGCTGCAACTACNTTTGAATATATGACAGTGAATAGGTATGCAACAACTATAATCAGCTACATGCAGACCAGGCTACCACACACTCAACGATCCCCCAGACATTACATAAGCTTCAGTGATCCACTAAACGATGCTAGACTTCAAAACAAAGGATGATTATATGCTATCGTCATAAGAAAGCTTGTGCGTAGAGCGGACTGACAAGAGCATTCGTAGAAACAACTGTGTTTAGAAAATTAGAAATTTCTCATTTGTTTTGCTCGTTTTACAGGTAAATATCTTTTATATTAAGGAGAAAATTCCATCAAATTAATGATTTATGATAATCAAAAGCTTATGATAGTTTAAAGGACAACCAAAGCAGAAAGTGTGTTGAGATGAAGCATTGATATATATTGAGTAATTTGAAACTGTCTTTAATGATTATGCTTTAGGCTTTAAAGGGCTGGAGAATCTAGATTAGACGGAGTGATAAAACATAATATTTCCAAAGAAGAAGAAATCTATTGGAAACTTAGCTACTTAGCTTTCTATGACAATTATTTCTAATTGTTTTGGTTGGCTAATAAAGATAGAGGACATTGGCCGTGTTACTTTGAGGAATGCGCTAAAACTTGCTAATGCATAGTTTAATTGAATTGGATTGAATTAAATTGGATCTCAGAAGAAGAGGAACGGCAACGCTTTATCTCGAGTGCTTCTCAATTCAATCCGCCTCCGCTAATGACACCTCACCAGAACTATCGCGAGCTCGTGATTGTCATTTTTTTCTCCTTAGTTTGGCTTAGTATAAATTATCTATCTTATATAACTTTGGAGCATCATTGAAAAGCATCTTCTAAACACAGTTTTTTCCGCAAAGGCTCTTTTGATCCATTTTAGGAGTGGGCTATCGTGGATGCATGTAATTACGAATTTTAAGTGAAATCATAATCAGTAATAGTTTGTAAGAACACATCCAAATCATCAAGAGGCGAGTTCATGTTTCTAGTAATCGAACAATACTATTGAAAAGATAATATAATACAATTAAAATCAACTATTATACACGCAAGAAGATGCCATTAAAAGCGAAATTACTACTCGACATTGCTCGATCGCAATTGAAATTATGATTTTTCTCGGCTATGTCAGATCATTAGCTTATTATAAGAGAATTGTCTTTCGGCAGTTAATTGGATGAGGGCTGCTTTTGACTGTCACAAGCATAACAATAATTGTTTGCGAAGCACTCAGACAATAAAGCCACGTGAGTGTGTGTGTGTGTGTGTCAATTTATTTTACTTCGTAATCACGTGGCTTTTATTGTCTGAGTACTTTGCAAACATGACACCTCACCAGAACTATTGCGAGCTGGTGATTGTCATACCGTACATGCTATGAACATTTTCTCTCTCCTTAGTATAAAATATCTGTCTTATATAACTTTGGAGCACCAGGATTAATTCTACTATTTAACGACGCACCAGGATTGATTCGATATATACTGTACTGTAACCCTGCATCACATTCTCGACGCCACTGCACGCACCGTCTCCAGCCAACACAAAACCAATGCACAAAACACGTGGCCCTCGCCTAGCCTCGTAGTTTCGTAGTTCCGTTGGGGCGAGGCCTAGCCTCGTAACATCTCTCCTTCTTGGTTATATTTTTCGTTATCGGTTATTGTCCTGTCCAAATCTGAGTGGTTTAACTCTTCGCCTGCCCGATCTTGTGTGCACAGCTGCTTCTTCAACACTGCCGCTCTCCTGCGCTTCATTGCCTACTCTATCAGGTTCATTGCCTGCGTCGGCTGCTGCTTTGCTGTCTGTCGTGGCTGACGGTAGCTCCAGTTCTTCATCGACATCAGACTCTGCGTCATTTTCCACTCTGAGGTCCGACGTGTCACGGCGAAGGTGGCATCGATTACGATGCAGCGTCTATGGCCCTCCCATGTCGACTTCGTAGCTGCGATCGGTCGCTCGGTGGACGATCTGACCGCGTTTCCACATGCCTTTTTCATGCCTCTGTGCTCAAGGACAACTACTGGTTTGCCTGGTTCGAAGGTGGGAAGTCTTTTCGCAGACCGGTCATAGAAGGCTTTGCTCTTGGCAGCTTTAGATGCTTTGGCGGAGACAGCCTGGTCTCGACGAGTGGAAGTCTTGTCCAGGCAGAGTTTAGTGCTTGGCACCAGACCTTGCACTCTCCGATTCAGCAACCGTTCCATATGGGTGAGTCCCACCCCTTCGGTGTTGTTTTAATCTGTGAGCTGTGCCATTCAAAAAGTGCCAGCATGGGATTCTTGGAGTGCTTAAACAGTTGTTTGCTTTCTTCACAGCGGATTCTGCTTTGCCATTGGACTTCGGGTGTCCTGGCGATAACTTGTTGTGTCGAATCCTAAAGTACTTGGTCAGCTTTATGAAGCGCCGAGACGTGAATTGTGGTCCACCGTCACTGTGGATGGTGGCTTGGATTCCAAATCTAGCGAAGGTCTATTTGGCAGCATTGATTGTGGTCTCTGTTGTCTGATTGGCCGGCGAGCCCACTTCAAATAAGTCGTTATGATAGTCGACTATGACCAGGTATGTTTGACTTTCATCGAGTCCATTGCCATTTTCTCAAACGGCGCACCTGGTATTTCATGGCATTGAAGGGGCTCTTTGGATGGACGTGTCTTGTCCATCATGCATGCTGGACATTTTTCCAGATGTGCTTGAATGGCATTCGTCATTCCAGGCCAGAAGATGGTGCTTCAGGATCTGCGCGTGGTTGCCTCCGCGCCTAGATGACTTGTGGAGTCTTGCCAGTATGTATTTACATACGTCGTGCGGGATGAGGATGCGTTGCCCTTTGAATACAAGCCTGTTATCCACGGTCAGTTGGTCGCGAAATGTCCAGTACTGTCTCTGGTCCATGAGCACCTTGTATTTCTCCGGGGGGAACAACCCCCCCCCCTTCAATATAACTGTTGATAAGGAGATCAAAGATGCAGTGCGGATTGCCTCGATGATGGCGTCGCTGACGCTGACGTACTCCGCGGGGTACAGCTGTCGGGATTCTAAAGCGCAGATCTGCTCTCGAGTTGTTGCATTGTCCTCTGGCGGTATGTCGGGTAGTGGTGCGCGGGACAGCATGTCGGCGGTCATTTGATCCTTGCCTGGCTGTACTTCACTGAAATGCTGTATCTTTGAAGCGCGAGCATCATGCGCTGGAGCCGTTTGGGCACGGTCAGAAGAAAACTGTTCAGGATAGTTTCCAGCGGCTAGTGATCTGATTCCACAGTGACATGGGCCCACCCAAACAGGTACTGGTCGAGCTTTGAGCCCTCGAAAACGACCACCGTGCATTCCAGTTCGGTAGTTTCGTAATTATTATTGGCGCTGTCAGAGATCGAGAGGCGTACGTCACAGGGGCTCCGTCTTGCAAAAGCATGGCGTCGATTACAGAGATACTGGCGTCGCATTAAATGGTGACGTCATTGCGCTTGTCGAAGTAGCGCAGCAGGCAATCTCAACTAATGAGGTCCTTCAGTTGTTTGAAAGCCTTGGTCTCTGATGGCCCGAATGCGAATTTGTCGTCTGCATTTTTCTGTGAGCTTGCGTAGAGGCTCGCTGATCTTTCTGAGGCTGGGTATAAACATCCCAACGCAGTTTTCATACCCTAAAAGCCTGCGCACTGCGGTGCTGTCAATGGGCTGGGGAATGTCGACGATGGCCCGCATCTTTTCTGGATCCGCCGGACTCCTTCGGGGCTAATGATGTGACCGTTTTACGTCAGCGATAATAATCCAAGGCGTATTTTCGATGAGTTCAACTTGATACTGTTGCGTCTTGCCAATGTTAGCAGTCTGATCAATTCTTCTCATGGTCTTTCATCGCATCCTCCTCTGTGTCACCTCTGCCGTAGACAAGTATATCTTCGGTGACGACCTGGATGCCGTCGAGATCGCCTAGTAGATTTCCGAGTCGGCGATGAAATTCCTCTGGGACGGATTTGATTCCGAACGGCTTTCGTAGCCATCTGTAATTTGCGGCTGGAGTCTAGAACGCGGCTAGATAACTACTCTCGTCGGTGAGCTTGACTTGAAGGAACCCATCTTTGGCGTCCAACAAGGAGAACACCTTTGCGTCGCTGAGTGACGGAAGAATGTCCCCGACCGTGGGCATTTCGTAATGCTTTCTCTTGATGGCCACATTTAGGTCCTTTGGGTCGATACAGAATCGTACTTTTCCGGTAGGTTTTCTAGCGGCCACCATTGAAGAAATCCTCTCGGTGGGCTCCTCAACTTTGTTAATTATGTCCATGCCCTCCAGTGCGGTCAACTGCTTGGTGACGTCATCCTTGATGTCATCAAGACCCATAGCCAGCGCCTGAAGCACAAGTTCGTCTTTCAGTCTGCCGAGATTGCACCAGGATTGATTCGATCATTTAACGACGCACCAGGATTGATTCGATATATACTGTAACCCTGTATCAAATTCTCGACGCCATTGCACGCACCGTCTCCAGCAAGCACAAAACACGTGGCCCTCGCCTAGCCTCCTAACAACAATCACTTGCTTTGGTAAGTAAATCCTCGTAACTACTCCTATAATCCTGTCTTTGACTTCATATGTAGCGCAGAAAGTTCTGATTTAATCTCAATAGTTACGGATGGGATCTGTAGCCTAGTGAGTCTTTGTTTGAAGTGTTACCAGACGTCCCTTATTTTCCGGAAGCGTTCCGTATTTATCTGATATACAGTGACAAACTTAGTTCATTTTACAGAAATGTCTACAGAATTTTTGAAAATGTTCCGTATTTTCTTCTCCAGCGTGGTCTGGTTATCATAATTATTTAAACTGGCTATGTGATCGTCAACAAAGACATTGGTGATGGCGATAGTCTGAACACCATTGCCTTATGGTCCGTGATACGATTCAGCACTGGTATTAGAGTGAAGCCGTGAACTACATTTCCTCGGTATATCAGCTTCTTAACTGATGCAAATCCCGTTTAGCTGATGTAACCGTCCATTTAGCTGAAAATCGGCTTTAAGCAGCCGTCATATTTCCGAACCTCTACACTCGAAGGACAGTTCTCTTTCTGTAGGCTAACGACCAGCGTTGCCCGAAGGGTGCCGTTCCTGTAAGATAGTCTTATCATGTAGCATGCAGTTGAATCTTGTAGGGAAACACTCGAAGCTTTTAGCTATAAGAAGTGGTAGTAAGGGATGTTAGACTGTCCCCTAATCTCTAGGGATCAACTTCTACGCATCCTCACAGCTGGAGAAAGCTTGCAAGAAATTTTGTTATTATCAAAGGTTAATTTAAAGTAATATTGTAGGTTTTAGTATTTAAATTTGTTAGACAGAACGTGACTTCGATTTCGTTGTATTGTAGATTCATAATACTGGAAACGTCATTGTAATCTCGAGGGTAACGATCGATCATTTTACAATTAATATCATTACAAGTAATTTAAGAAATTCCATTTGAATTTTCATGTTCAGACAAACCTGAACTAAGCCATAACCAATATGGAAACGATATCGCAATATGCACAATTCCTTCACCATCTGATCCAGGTTATAGATTAACGAATTGTTTTACTAAAGAACATTTATCTTAATTACTATTACTCAATTCATACACTGAACAATAAATATATTTTCCAGTCAAGAAGAGTTTTCTTGTTTTCAGCATCAACTTGCTTAAAATAAGACTTGGTCTGTGGAAGAACAATAGAAATGTTCATATCTGACTTAGTAATTTTTGTATCAGTACACGGCATGGATAAGTATTTATCTATTAGATTTAAGAATTATATTCCATGAAATTAAAAATGTTGCTCTTAAAAATGGATATATTTTTTTCAGTGTGTACACGGTAAGGTATAATAATTATTCGCTCTGATTGTAATTTGCATGTCATGCCATTATTCAGATAAATATACCCATATAAGTTAAACTATAATATATACACAATAATGAAGAATGTTAACATGCACCACTCGATAATACCGCTTTCTAATGATGTAGTGAAAAGCTATGAATTATTTCTGGTCAGTTCCAACATGATTGAATAAGGACATGTAACGTCACTAAAACACAACAATTACAAGAAATCTAGCAAAAGCGGTCTCAATTCGTTATGGTCCTTATTATATATAGACCAGTTAAAATGACTTTGGAGTAACCATTCTATGACAATAAGACATGTTCACTTCGCCCATAGCTAATAGCTATGAGCAGCAACGTTCGTGAGACCAATGTTAGAGCATGCCTCACAAGTTTTAATCCGTATCTGAAGAAGGATGTTGAGCAGTTAGAGCGAGTGCAAAGATTTTTCACTTGTGCTGTGTTTTGCTCGCTGCTTCCCTAGTATTAGGGATATCAATTATACGTCTCGTCTAATTGATTTAGAAATGTCTTCGCTGCAATATAGACGTCTGGTTGCAGATCCTTGTTGTTTTTTTCTACAAAATCGTGTATGCACACGTTGATTTAAAGCTGCCGTCAGATATCGTAATACGTTCCCGTAAATCGACTCGAGGACATTGCAAGCAGTGCTATGCAAGATCTCTGTATACAGATGTCCACCACCACTTCTTTTTCCAATGAACAATAAGAATTAGGAACAATTTTTCAGAGAATGTGGTACTAGCAAGAACATTAAAACAATTCAAATAAGACTCATCTCATGACATAATTTATTCATTTTAATGTCTATTGCCGCATGGTATTCAATTTCCCATGTATTAGTATTTGCCACTTGTCCGTGCAGCGTAAGAGCTATGTGTAATTGTGTATATAGCCTGCTACATGTTAATTCTTTGTTTTTGACTTTTGTTGAATAATAAAGACACATACAGATATACATACGTAGCTCGAAATCATCATAACGTTCACAGTTTACATCAAAGGTCGTTATTTCCATGAAAATCAATAAGTTGCAGTCAACCTTGACCTATTGCGCTGCCTACAATGGCATCGGGGTAGCATTGTCCCTTTTCCTTTAGTGTTCTCCTTGTCAACAAACTACGAAATCCTACCAAGATTTACTGACAAGATTTACAAGGTTTGTTTCGTCGTAACTGCTTGTCCGCCAACACTAACCCTTCCCCTAAAATTATACATCACTCAGTTGAACCCCAAAAACTCCAACCCTGGTTCTAATGAACACAACCCTGTCCTTTACCCTTGTCTCCGGTGCTATTCCTGCATAGCTCTTGCCAATGTGAGAAACGTGTTTGCGAAGAACGTCACTGCTACCTGCAGAACGAAATTAATTTAATTACCTTCAAAATTCGTGGGAATTTATCGTCCTGCAAAGTCAAGCAAGGTTACTCACGAGACATGATGCATATTTTCCAATGCTTCCAACTTAAATGAATATACATCATGAGTTTCATGACATCTATGCCAATTAGGATATTTACGTAGGTTCTTTCAGAAGTACAATGATGGAGAAATGTGTCAATTCAGAGTTCAAGCATGCGGTGTGCGAAAACAGCAGACAAATCACCAACGATAGCTCTTTTTCCTTGTTGAACATTTTGTAGAATAGCTGTTTGCGTTGCTAACAATATTTTGAAGTCGGAATATTTCTTGTAACGTAACGTAAGGCAACGTAACGTATCGTACCGTAATGTAACCTATTGTAATGTAACGTAATATCATTTTTAGACAGTGGAGCGACGAAAAGTAACTTTGATTTACTGATATAATGAAAACGAGGCAAATCGCCACATTAGCATAAATAAACATTTAGTATATTGATTAAGAACGAATTTGTAAACATTCCTGCGTCAACCTTGAAGTTGCAAAGACGTTAAAAGCAATCAAGGCAGTCTTGTCGAGACTGAGGAATCATTGTCAAAGAGAGCGTTGTTAAACATTTTGTTGAATTGAGTTAACTGCTGTTGTTTGAATAATTGTGTTGGCAGCAAGTTATTTAACAATCAGAGTCGTTCTTGAAGTCTTTACAAGCTACAGTCCTTTGCCCATCTATAGTATTATATGACAACTATTCTCTGTGTGTCGTCGCCAGAACAGACAGTCAGCCGACACGAATGTGATTTTCAATATGATACTGTATACGACAATGAATACGTGTGTTTAGCATTTGTGTTACATATATTGTAGAAAAAAAGCTTCTGAACTCTTATTTGAATCCAGAAGGACATGGCTATAAACACTCAGACATGTGTTTCAATAATGTAAACCAAAGTTGCTTCAAGGGCTGTTTTATCTGAATGACGCAACAGCTAACTATAGACGAATGAACAATTATTTTCAGAAAAGCAAACATTGGAATCCGTCCTCTGCATTTTAACATGTAGCACTTGTGCAAACATTTTTCAAGGACTGTTATCACCTGTGTAGACCCGCGGTGATGGAAATAGTTGCGACACTCGGCCATTGACAGTGTCTCTGCGTAGCCACATCAGCATATAATGGAAATCCCAATCAATTCAATCATGTGTCATACGAAGGAAAATGTTACAATGGTGCAGCTATCTCGGGTCTTCGTCTTCGTTTGCAGCTTTTGGAAATGTGTTTCTTGCGCGTTCGAGAAAGCGTATACGCGAGGTTAACTGTATTGTCGTTTATTTTGTGATGCATGATCACATGGAGTTTCTGTGCAAGCAAGGTAGAGGTGCAACGTGCAAGATATCCGCGTCTTCCATAGGCTTCCTTTGTTTTGAATTGGTTTACATGACTATACAAACATTTACTCGCCTTACCGTCAGTTTTCGCGCTCTTTCTTTAACCATTTTCCAGCAGCGATCTTTCTTTCATTTGGTGATAAGCTGACTAATCGCAAAAGGTTGCCTCTTGCAATGTTGATTGTTTTGATGTGCATCGGGCAGCCGTATTCAACTGGACATCCCCGAACAAATTGATTGTTTGCATATACAAAAGGTTGCCTTTATTGAAAAGCACAAGAACAAAGCTGGACGGTAGAAAAATGCTGTTTTCTAAAGCCCTGTTTACACTGCACCAACTAACCCAGGGGGGAACCCGGTGAACCGAGATTCGCCCTGGGTCGGTTGGTGCAGTGTAAATAGGGCTTAAATATAAGCGAGTTCAAGGTTTTCTATTCGAGCAGTTGATGCTAGGGCAAAATCGGGACAGGTTTTCCTGCGCTTTGCTCATCTTCTTCTTGCTTCGTGAGAGATGACAAAGTAAAATTATACTCCGGTTTATCTTCAAATCAAGAGAGAGGGTCCTTCAAAACGCTGACTGTTAAAATGAGCTTCTGCTTACTGTGTATTAATTGATGTCATTCAGGCAAGATTTGAGGTTAGAAAAACTTGCATATCTAATTAATATCAGCAAAGGATCAGCCTCACGGATATTCACTACATAAAGTAAGCCGACAGATATTTATCATCACTATTTTAGGCAAGGAATCCACAGTAATATCAACGAGATTGCACTCTAGTCAGATTTAGCATCATTACTTTTCAAATGTGTGTGTGTTTTTTCAGGCAGGAAAGTCACCAAGAACGATATTTGATGTAAACTATCCAATCAGTTACCAGAACAAAGGTTCGTGGATTGCATCAAGTAAGTAAATGTTAACAGGGAATGGGCTTCCATTACCAAAGCCATTAAACTCTGTCCGTGATTGATCGAATGAAAGAATGAAAGGAAGATTGACAGAATGTACGGACCAATGAATAGATATAATTATACAGTATACGAATGAATGAGTGAATGAAAAGAATGAATGAATGAACGAATTAATTAATTGATGAACGAATGAATGAATGAACAAGTAAATGAATGAATGAACAAGTGAATGAATGAATGAACAAGTGAATGAATGAATGAACAATTGAATGAATGAATGAACAAGTGAATAAATGAATGAATGAATGAATGAATGAACGAATGAATGAATGAATGAATTAATTAATTAATTATTTGATGAACGNATGAATGAATGAACAATTGAATGAATGAATGAATGAATGGATGAACAAGTGAATGAATGAATGAACAAGTGAATGAAGAGAATGAATGAATTAATGAATGAATGAACGAACGAACAAACGAATGAATGAATGAATGAATGAATAAATGAATGAATGAATGAAGGAATGAATGAATGAATAAATGAAGGAAGGAAGGAAGGAAGGAAGGAAGGAAGGAAGGAATGGTCGCATCAATCTATCAATCAAGCAAGCAAGCAATCCATGAGTCTCATATTCCATTTAACTCCAAACTACATGTGCAATGACTTAAACAGAATTACAACACATACATTTTACCACGGTTTTGAATTTCGCTGTAATTTCCTTACTGATGGTCAACATTCTACACTTTTTCCTTGCAGGTGCATTTCATCCCGTAGAAAGACGTTCAATTTCATATCATCCCAATGTACCGGATTTTCAAATGCAGGATGAAATATTGGAAATACGAGATGACCTTCAAGATGCATCCAAGGCCATGTGTGAGGTTGAAGGCATGATGAACTCCATGAAAGAGAGACAACTTCAAAGGGCAACCTCGTTCTCCACGTTAAGCCAGTCTGATGTAGCACGCGTAAGCTCACGACGTAATTTCTCGTGTTCTTCTACTAGCACAAACAGTAAGGACAGTGTCTTCTTTGATAACGATCTAAGCTACAGCCATGACTCATCATCATCCACCGGCGATATCTGCTTGATTTATGACGGCTGTCAGAAGCCCGATGGAGCCTTCTCAGAATCAGCTAAAACAAGCTTTATCAATGACTATGAGTACACTCGTGACAGGCAAGCATTGACATGGAGCAACACAGACGCTTTTATGCAGAAAGACGAAACGTTCAAGATTCTCCTTGAAGCAGTGACAATCATCGACGTGATTAAGATATGGGATCATGGCACAAGCTTTGTACCTGCCGTACGAACATGGAGTCCAAGATTAAAGGAAGTGCATCGCGTCATTCTTCATAGATGGAGTTTAATCAGGAAACAATTCGAAGAAAAATATGGAGGTGACTTTCCAGCATTCATCAAAGGGTTTCAAAAGGACGATGGGCAATTATTCTCCGTGCGGGAAGTAGAGTCCTTGATTGAGCATCAGGAGTCTTATAATTTTCCCGACACAGTAGAATTCAGACGGCAAAGAGAAAAGCTGCTTCCTTGTAAGAAAATAACTAACTTCACACTTCCTCGAAAGATCGACAGCAAAAAGGTTGATGCTGCTGATATCATCTGCATGTGGTATAATGGCTTTGGTGAGATGACAGCGATCTCTGAATGGACGCCAAAGCAAAAGATTAAGCAACAGAGTAAAATTTCCAGGTGGAAAAAAATCATTTCAATATTCAATGAAGAATGCAATGGCAATATTGATCAATTTACAAGATTGTACTCTGACAATCACGGCAGACTTCTCCCGGTCTCCAGTATAATAGAGCAGAGTCGACTTAAGACAGAAGGAAAGCATGAAGAGAATCCATCTACCATCCAAACTTTTGCCAGAGTCACAATAGAAAAAGATATTTGAAATATCGGACGTTTCAACGAATGCCAAGGACAACTCCCTGACCGACAATGGAAACAAATTTTCGCAGTCCAGCGATCATGTCGACGAATCTGTTTATGTAACTGTTCATGACTTACAATCAATATCTGGTAATATACCATATTGATGTTAAACACCGCAGGAGCATTTGCTCTCTATTTTTCTAGTAAAGTCCACAGAGTGGCAGCATACTCACACATAATTATACTTTAGTTTAGTTCTTGTTGCTGGACATTTCACAAGCCAAAATATAGGACCAGCATAACCAAGCATATATGACGTAACAGACAAATACGGTTGGGTGTTTGGAATAGAAAGACAAAGAGAAAACAAGATGTTTGGATCTGTTTAATTTTAATATGCAGTAGAGTCCTAGACAATAAAAGCACCTTTTCTTATGTGGCTTTCTTTTGTGATGTTTCAAGAGTTCTGCATATTGGTAAAAGCAAGGCTATCACATACAGTAGGTCATCAAAATATCAGATTGATTCATCACAATATTAATCTAATAGACCGAGCGCATTATTTCCAATCCAGACAAAACACCGGTAGTTGTCGTCACTTCACGGCTAACGAATGCTTACACGTCCCTCGGGAACTCAGAGCAAACGAAATGTTCCACAACGCAATCTTCTTGTATATGTTAACACTTTGGAAACAGCCTCTACACAACAACTTAGACTACACTGAAAAAATAGTTTCTAGACAAGAATTATTTTCTTGTTTCAAGTATCAACTTGCTTAAAATAAGACTTGGTCGATGGAAGAACAATAGCAATTTTCATATTTGGCTTAGTAATTTATGGCTTAGAGAGTGGGAAACTATTTTTTACTAGATTTAAGAACAATATTCCTTGAAATGAGGAGTTTTGTTCTTGAAATGAGGAAATTATTTTTTGCAGTGTATATTTTGCCATCCCGCAGCACCTCGTTCATATAATGTACACCAGAACGCGGCCAACTACCCCTTCGACTTAGCGATTGTGTTCCCTTCGACCAAAAGGGCCGTTGGGAACTTTTCAATATTGGCAGTCTCAGCTGGTGATCAGCAGTTTCTGAATTCTGTCGAAATTCATCTTTTCTTCTCTAAAAAAGTGATTTTGATCTCATTTGAACTGCATTAATGAACAACTTCTTTAACAATAATCGAGTCAACCAATGGCAATATATTGTTTCAGATTCCAACAAAATAGCTCGCAATGTGCAATGAGCACACGCAAACTAGTTACATAAGCGTCGGTAGACTCATGGGGCTTTCGAAGACTGATTTGCTGAGCAGAAATTGCAGAAAATCTGCGCTCTTTGTAATACAAACATATTATTCTGGACCTGTTTCTATCGAGAATATTGTTCCCTGCTTTCATAGTCAATATCGCGTGGGTCCACCAGCGTCCATAGTTGATTGGCACTTACGTGAAAGAACCATTCATGCAGCCTTCCTTGATGACATCAGCTGTTCATCCAAAGTACTGACTGCATAAATGTCGACGCAAGGACCAGGGGAGGATCCAGGGGGTCAAATGGGCCACACTATCATCGTCAATTTCGCCGTACGCCAGAGGTCCGTTGACAGCCATCATTTTGACTCCTCAAACTCATTGGATGGTTTCGTTGTTGTTCTGGGATGCGTCGTCAGTTGGTTGCATCTTCTGTGATCTTGGTAGCTGGGGCACCACACCATCTCCTAAATCCGTCAATCCATCGAAATCTTGGCCTGCTTGCAGAAAGTGGAGTGCCGTCAGGTAGGCCACATGACCCACTTCAAACTCACGAACTCCTGACGTCATTGGCCACATACATTATTCATCCCAGAGACTCGCAACCTTTGATGTTGGGGTCAAACTATAATGGTTCGGAGCTTGTATATCAAGAATGCAATTCGATCGTGATGCCTCAGCTGATACCATTTCACGTCTTGGCATCAACTTTGACTAGGAAGTCGATGCATACGGCACGAGTGGTCTTTCATGCAGATATAGCACAGGCCGGTTATTCCGACACCACATGACCAACAAAATGACCAGAAAGACACTTGCAAGCGCTGGCATCCCTTTAGTCTTAGAGCATGCAGGTCTTGCTTGCCAGGTTTGAAATGCCCGGATGGCTGCACCCAGATACCGTGTTCGAAGGGCAAGTGCCTTTTATGGACTTTGCATGCCCTGACAGGCTGACACACTGGTCCCTGCACACCGTCCGCGAACGATGAAGACAACAGGAGCAGCCGCAACGAAAGCTGAAGCCATCAAAGAATCAAAATGCAAAGAGCTTAAATAACAGTTCCTATTCGCCCCTATTTCTACAGAAACCCTTGGAGCCTTCGTTGATGAACTATCGGCACTATAGATGAAAATCAAGTCGCATAAGATCGATTTCATTGCAAACGTAAGCCTAGCCATCCAGCGTGGAAACGTCGAGAGCGTCCGTGGCACATTTGCCAAGGTTGAATAATTGTCAGAATAAATGCATTAAAATAAAAATTTATTGTTAAAACTGATCGCTCAAACTCAAATTAAAAACCTTGACTTCGACTTTGTAGTAAAGTCGTTTTGGATCACGGCGTTCAGCGGCCTGTTCGCAATCTGGCAAACATAATCAGAATAATTAGCATGATTAATACAAAATACAGCGTAAACTAAGAGACATCAAAACATTACTTTGCAAACTTCAATCTAGCTGAGGAAGGTGAATTTTTCATTTGAGTAGCAATATCAACCCTATAGAATGGGTTCAAAATGGTAATACTTCCGTTAGCAACAATTTATTATTTAACAAAGCAAAAATAAATTACAAAGAAAGTAATTTCTACACAATCTTATCTAGTTATTTCAAGTACGAAGAGAAGTCACAGACATGGAAATTATGGTTAGCATAAAAATAAATGTAAAATGAAAATGGTCAACAGCATGTTTAACAATAAAAGAAAAACATTCAATGTCCCATGCGACCTCTTTTAAAATATATGAAACTTTTCAAAATTATTTACAAATCAGATTAGTATGCAGTATCACTGTACGTTGGATGGCAGATCATCTAATGTACAACGCAAGCATGCAGCATTTCTCCTTGAATAGCCACAAGTATTGGGCTGGACTAGGATAGATCTCAGCCTATAGGCATTTTGACCGTGGTGTTTGAGCTTTTTCCAATGTGGATAGGTACTTAGATTGTATTAACATTCTAGGTTACAATCTTGCTTGAACATAATAAAAATGCCGCATGGATACGTTTTCAGTCGTCTTCCATCTCAGATGTCTGTTCTAGAGCAGCTTCATTCGTGGCTGAAGAAGCCTGGCCTGGATCTGCATAGTCGGCTGCATTCTTGGTATCGACATTCGAAATGATTGGTCAATACAAACAATATACAAAATTGCCTTCCTCGCCTCCATGGCAACAGCCAAGTCCCTGTCGCAATGGCTCATACAGGGACTCTGGGAGTAACTACTTCTCTGATGTATTTCGCCAGAAATGGTGTGTTTGACCATCGATGGTGAGTCTTAGGTGTATCTGAATGTCCCTGGAAAAAAATCCGCCTGCTGCGATCTCGCTGATTTCGTCCGCAATGTTGAAAGGTCCTTTCGAGAACCTAGAAGGTTTCATTATGGCAAATGTATCAAATCAAATCAAAAAGTATATGTTACAGAATCCATGTTTAAATATTTAAAAACGATTAATTAAAAGTACAGTATCATTCAATTTTCAATCAGGACATTATGCTGTATGCTAATATAATTATTTGTTATGTCTGATTTCTCTATTCTAATAGATGATGCTGATTGTAGACAAGAGAAGTGCCACCCAATTTTACATAACGCTAAATCTGTTACGAATTAACAAGGCAAAATGACGCCGTTGTACGCTGTAAGCATTATAATTGTATTGGCCACAATATCGCCTATTCATAATAACAAAACGTTTAATAGGAAAATTAAGTGTTCAAATCGCGTGTCCTTTCGTTGTCAAATTGTTTGCCACATTCAAGCTGTTGATTCGTCGTCTAGATAAATCACGTTATAGCATATTATGCTACTAAGAATTTAAAAGCTATTTTTATGTTAGACGGAATCTGAGAAATACATACGATTTCGAAATTCTCATCGTCATTAACGTATTTTAATACACTCGGATTCTACTGCACAAATAGCTGTAGATAAGTGATCTATAGTACATTTAGTGCTTAATGAGAATAGAAGATTACGTAACGTACGATTTATACTCTCATTGTGCGATGTCTTGTTGCGTAAGATATCTGCCATATTGAAACTGGATTTTAACTTGTTGCCCTAGCAAAGAGGTAGCAGTATGAAAGAAATTGCGTTTCTTATACCAGATTTACTACTTTCTAATTTCCCGGAAAATAATCTATAGTTTTATTTATGGCGTCCTAGAAGCTAGAAGCTTTAAAGGAAGATTTCTTTATCCGCTACAGCTTCAAATATGAGACTCAACAATGATGACAATGATGAGAGATGTTTGAGTTTGGAATTTTGAAAACCAATCGTATCGTGTTTTCAGAACGACATTATAATTAAACTTTATGTTGTACAGTGAAAGAAATTCATATTCCAGTTCTAAACGTGATCAACTACAATACTTGAGCTTGGCCATCCAACGTTGAAACGTCTAGAGCGTACGCGGCACAATTGCCAAAGTTGACTAATTGTTAAAATTAATGTATTCAATTTATATTTCTATTTAAATAAAATAATT